>JADRCD010206928.1:0-11631 GCA_019843815.1 Montemys delectorum
TCTTCTTCTTCTTCTTCTTCTTCTTCTTCTTCTTCTTCTTCTTCTTCTTCTTCTTCTTCTTCTCTCCCTCTTCCCCCTCTCCTGTTTTGTCAGTCATGTTTGGTTCTACCCAGCCTCTGGTTCCTGGTCCCCCAGGCAGTGTCAGGGGTGGTCTCCCTCTTGTGGCATGGGTCTCAAGCTAGGCCCATCATTGCTTGGCATTCCTACAATTTCTTTGCCACCTTTACTCCAGCACATCTTGCAGGCAGGACGGATTGTAGGTTGAAGGTTTTGTGGCTGGGTGGGGTTTTATCTGTTTTTATCCTTTAGCTAACTGTTGCCTGGAAGAGAAGACTAGGATTTTGGAGTTTGAAAGGGCTGGATTTAAATTCTAGCACTGCCGTTTCACCGAAAAAGTTGAAAGCAATTAGGTTAACTTTCCCTGCATGTTTACTGTGTGTAACATACCATTCTCTAGTATCCATAGCAATGGACCATTTTCTAATGTCAGATTGTGAGTTCTATTAGCTATACAGTTAGAAATGTATTCCTTTTCTTTCACTGTTCCAGTTTCTAATGTCTGAGCTCCTTAAACTCCCCTGATAGCTCAGCTCACATCTCTGCTTTGCTGACATGTACCTCATCATTCTACCAAATGCAGCATGCTAAATATTGACCTGACAAGCCATTCCCAAACTCCACAGTACACATTCTCAGCTGCTACCAACCTCATTTCTAGAAGTACCTTATTCTTCTTACTCGCCATCATTGTCCCAGCTAGGATATCTTTCTTCACCACGATACATATATTCCTTTCATCCTGAAGCCCTCAATACCTCTTCACACTGTTACCGCTCCTGTCGTTCCAGCTGCTAACAGACCTGGCTCCTAGGATAACTTGTCTTTCCTGAAATTCTTGGTATTGAATAACAGCTAAGCTTCTTCATCCTGCCTGGATGTGATGCTATGCTAAATTTACTTACTTCCTGTTGTGATTTAGAAGATCAATATTCCCTACAGGTTAAGTGCATGAGTTTTTGGTGCCTATATGGCTGTTTGGGGGAGGCTGTAGAGCCTTTGAGATATGGGCCTTAGATAGAGTATGGGCCAATAGCAATGGGCCTTGAAAGTATAGCTCAACTCCACTCCCTTCTCCAATTCTCTTTGCTTTTTGTTTGGCTTTGGAGATATAGCCAGAAGCAAACGGCCACTGCCACTGTTGCCACACCTTCCCTGCAATGATGGTCTGTGCCTTCTCCAGCTATGCATCAAAACACACCTCCCTTCCCTTAATTTACTTTCATTGGGTATTTGTCAGAGGAGGAAAAGAGGAATTAATACCTTTCCCAACCCACTTGTTTTATTCATCTTCTCCCTTCCCAAACCTCCTCTACCCCCTTCCAGCTTTTTTTTTTTATGTGGTGGGATTTATTTTTATTTTTATTTTAACTTTTATTGCATTATGATGAGAAAAGTTACATGATTTCAATTTATCTGAATTTGTTAACATTTAAAAACATATTTTAGGTAAATAGAATTAAATCACATTCTTGTTTCCCTTTTGTACCCCCACTCCTCCCAGAGACCCCCCTTCAATACCTACAATATCTTTTTTGTCATATTCCTTAAAATTTATAAAATATTATAACAATACAAATAAGACTTATAAAAGTTGTTTGATATAGAACAACAATCAATTTAACAGTCTTATGTAGATGCTCGTCTACAATAGTAGTGAAAATACATTGTTCTCAATATAAATTTTAAATGACTCCACACATATTAACTGTATACTTCAAAATAATATATCACTACTGGTATTTTCCTAAATGAACATAAATATGTAAAGTCTCTTTGTTTGATTTGTATTTAGTAGAGTTTAAAGTCTTGGCTGTTATTGTGGTATAAGCCCAAAATAAGAACTATTTTTAGATATTGGATTTCATTGTAATCAGGCTGTATACTTCAATGACCCTCACATCACCAAAGGATTTTACCTCCCTAGTAGCTAGACTGAGAGTTGATAGTTCTGCTGCACTAAGAAATGAATTGTAGGCTTGATTTTTTGGATACAGACTTCCTGCTATTGTCAAAGCTATTTGACTTGAGTGAGTCACTTTATTCTCAGCCCACAGAGAACAAGCTACATTCATGCAAGAAATGGTGTAGATATTAAGATGGTCTATCCGTAAAGTCATTCATCAACTGTTTCAATGAACAATGGTTCTGCTTGGAGGGTGGCACAGACATTGGGTGAGGGTAAAAATTTGATTCATTAGCTGTGATAACTTGGAAAAGCATTCATCTCAAAGAAAGAGTAACCTACAAAGTCCTCTTCTTCAAGCTTGATACAAGAGCCACAAATGTCAGGCAAAGCATCCAGTCTCACTCTTTGTTGCTCTCCTACAAGCAACCTCCATAGTTAATGATCTATGTTTCTTTTGGGTATATAAATACCCTTGAAATATATAAGCTGTTCTGAAAACCATAGTATAGTGTAAAGACATGAAATAAATAATACTACTAATAGAGAAGCTGAGATAGGAGAAGCAAGATTTCAAGACCTTTGTGTTGTACACAGCAAGACACTGTCATAAACAAACAAGCTGAAAGTGTATATACATTGCACAATGTTGGACCTGTTTCTCCAATTACTCAGAGAGATCATTGGATGACAATCAACAAATTTCTAATTCCTCATATTATTGGATTTCAATCGATTAGGATATGTTGGTAATATTAATTTTCACATTAAGATATTAATAAAAGGTAATTGTCATTGTTGTTTTTGTTGTAAGAGGTGGAATTAGATTTGTGTGGATTTGTTGAAAGATTACCTTCTTGCTTCTTCTAGGGTGTAGTTTTGCTCCTTATGTTGATGTTTTCCATCTATTATCCTTTGTAGGGCTGGATTTGTGGAAAGATATTGTGTAAATTTTGTGTTGTCATGGAATATCTTGTTTTCTCCATCTATGGTAATTGAGAGTTTTTCTGGGTATAGTAGCCTGGGCTGGCATTTGTGTTCTTGTAGGGTCTGTATGACATCTGCCCAGGATCTTCTAGCTTTCATAGTCTCTGGTGAGAAGTCTGGTGTAATTCTGATAGGCCTGCCTTTATATGTTACTTGACCTTTTTCCTTCACTGCTTTTAAAATTCTTTCTTTGTTTAGTGCATTTGATGTTTTTATTATTATGTGACGGGAGAAATTTCTTTTCTGATCCAGTCTATTTGGGGTTCTGTAGGCTTCTTTTATGTTCATGGGTATCTCTTTCTTTAGGTTAGGGAAGTTTTCTTCTATAATTTTGTTGAAGATATTTGCTGGCCCATTACATTGGGAATCTTCACTCTCCTCTATACCTATTATCCTTAGGTTTGGTCTTCTCCTTGTGTCCTGGATTTCCTGGATGTTTTGGGTTAGGAGCTTTTTGCTTTTTGTATTTTCTTTGACTGTTGTGTCAATGTTTTCTACGGTGTCTTCTGCCCCTGAGATTCTCTCTTCTATCTCTTGTATTCTGTTGGTGATGTTTGCATCTATGACTCCTGATTTCTTTCCTAGGTTTTGTATCTCCAGGGTTGTCTCTCTTTCTGTTTTCTTTATTGTTTCTATTTCCATTTTTAGATTCTGGATGGTTTTGCTCATTTCCTTCACCAGTTTGATTGTGTTTTCCTGTAGTTCTTTAAGGGATTTTTGTTTTTCCTCTTGAAGGGCTTCTAGCTGTTTACCTGTGCTCTCTTGTATTTCTTTGAGGGTACTATTTATGTCTTTCTTAAAGTCCTGTATCATCACTATAAGAAGTGATTTTATATCTGAATCTTGCTTTTCTGGTGTAATGGTGTGTCTAGTACTTGCTATGGTGGGAGAATTAGGTTCTGATGATGCCAAGTGACCTTGGTTTATGTTGTTTATTTTCTTATGCTTGCCACCCGACATCTGGTTATCTCTAGTGCTACCTGCCCTTGCCAAATCTGACTGGAGCCTGTCCTTTCTGTGATCCTAGTTGTGTCAGAACTCCTCAGAGTCAAGCTGTCTCTGTAATCCTGTGATTCTGGGATCCTGTGATCCTGGGCTTGTTAGGTCACCTGGGAGTAGAGCTTCTTCTGGGTGTTGTGGGACTGGCTGCAGAGCTTGCACCTAAGGTCTACTCTGGACACCAGCCCAGACAGATCAAAAGGAACCCGAGTCACTGGGCTGGTGGAGTTCCTGTGTGCCTGGTCCCGCTGGTCCCAGTTACTTCCAGTGTTGGGACAGATGTTGGATCCTCATCACCTCTGATCCTGGATGTGTCAGAGCACCTGGGAGTGGAGCTTCCTCTTGGGTATTGTGGGGCCCTCTCCAGCTTTTACACATATCTAATGGCTCTATTTTCCACTTGCTTTTGTGACGGTTTGTGACACAAACACCCATCCACAAAATGAAACCTGGTATCTATTGTGATACTATTATAAAGTGAAGTCTTTTGAGCACAATTAGATCCTAGGAGCAGCGCCTCAGAAACAGATAGATTCAGGTATTTATAAAGCGACCCGGGAGCATCTTTGTCCATTTGAGCATGTGATGGTACAGGTACAATCTATGGAGCAGTGTTAATTCTTCTGATTACTATGACAAAATACTTGGAAAAGCAATTTAATAGAAGAAAAATTTATTTAACTCAGGTTTAAGGTATGGCTCCTAGTCTGATGAGGGAATCATGGTAGTTGGAGTGGTTCTTGGTTGGGGCAGCAAGAATGTGTGGTGGCTGGTTAACTAGACAGACAGGAGACAGAGGGCTGGAAGCAAGCCTGGGCTGTAATAAACCCTAGTGTTTCATCCTATGATCCATACTCACTACCCAGGTTCTACCTTCTAAAAGTTCCATATCCTTTCAAAAGAGAATCACCAGCAGGAGACCAGGTGCCCAAGCACATGAGCCCGTGGGGAGGGGGGCATTTGGTGCTCAAAGTTCTCATAAGATAATGCTTTGGTGGCTCTGCCCTCGAAGACTCTAGGACAGTGAGACATAAATTCCCAGTGTCTAAGCTACTCTTTATGGTGCTGTGTTAGGATGACCAGAATGGACTAAGATGCCACTGGAAAAATAAGAGCAGTGGCCAGAGACTTCCCTAGCTTTTGCTCTCTGATGCTCTATTTACCACAGCAACAGTGGACCTTTCTATTCCACCGTCTAAAACCCAGCACAGTTGCTTCAGATAGTTCAACCTAAAATCGGTTGTTTCTGTGGTCGGCAGAGAGATCCTTCTTAAGATGCCATGCCCTTTCCCACTGAACCTTCCAACAGGTTACATGGCAAGAGGTTTACAGGTATAATTAAGGTTGCCGACACTAAAACAGACAGTGTTTTGGGATTGGGAAGGTGGGTTAAATCTCATCATGTTAATCCTCAAATTAGAGAACTCTTTCTCTACTGGGAGGCAGAGATTTATATAGGTGCGAGCAAGGTTTAGTGTTACTGCTGCTTGACAGGCAGGGAAACTTGGTGAGGAGCTGAGGATGTATCAGCAAGGGTGTGGAAAACCTGAGAACTGGCATCCCACCGACAGCGGAGTGAGATTAGAAGTGGATTGCTCCCTTGAGAGTCCAGAGGGAGCAGTACCTTAATTTTGGCATTCTGACACCTTAAGCAGGAGCCAGCCAAACCTCTTGGAGTATCATAGATTTGCAGAAGACTTGAGATCACCAACTTGGGTTGTTTTGGGGCTGTATGTTTGTAGTGATTTCATCAGGAAGTCGTGGAGAACTGTTGTCTACAGTATTGACCAGCAATCACTGTCTCTCTCTGGATCGTGAGTTGTCCTTCTCTGTCTCTTCTCTGTACATGACAAAAGTACCATTTCTTAGCTGTTGGTCAGCTTTCCACTTCCCTAACAAAATACTTGAGGTAAATTAACTTATGAAGTAAAAAGCCTTAAAAACCTACAGCATTGTGAGAGATTCTAGTTATGAGCAGATGCTCTTCATGGTTTGGAACTTCTGTAACACAGTTGATCATGGTGGAGGCTTACGTTAAAAGTGCCTAAGTGTGTGTGGGGGTGGGGTAGAGGGGAATGACTTTGTTGTCCAAGAAAGAATGGCAGAGACTATGTTATACAGTCTTGTCAGAGGTGTGCCCCCTCGTGTCTATAGATCTCTTGTTGGGTGCCATCTCTATAAAGCTCCGCTCCCAAGAGAGGCTGAGAACCAATGTGGTTTGATTGGACATTCAGGATCCAACGCACAGCACAAACTAATACATCTCCATAGACTTTGCTCTTCTTCCATATTATCTTTCCCCTTGACTTCCTTGACTACTGAAACTCTTTGAAAGAATGAAGAGCACTGAAAAGAGGTTCAACTTCTTTTCAGTTCCCTCCCCAGTCTGACCTTTGCTCCGCACAAGAACACAGGAATGAAGCCTCGTGACTTCCATGCAGCTAGGTACCAGCATGCAATGTTTAGCCCTCATCTTGCTTGACCCACATCCAGCATTTGACATAATTGATTCTCCTTTCTTCTTTTGCCATCTGACATGAAATATTGAACTCGCTTAGTTTGAAAAGCTTGAGTTACCTCAATGAATTAATCAGTTTAACCAATTTTTCTTAGTATCATGCTTATGAAATCCTATTAGCCGACTGAGTTCTTGACTTCAAAGATTACATGGTGAAGGTAATAACCAAGTTACTAACATGGAAATTCTTATCAGAGAATATTGCCATTTTAGGTGAGGTTTTTTTTTTTTCTTCTTCATTTCTCCAGAAAACAGCTCCTTGCATTTTCTTCCTCTACTAAGCAAAGTCAGAAGAATCTTGATCTTCAGATTTATCTCATGCAGTTACTTTTGGCCTGAGTCTATGCATTGGATCGTCAAAAGAAAAAGTTCTTTGTCTTCTGGTGTGACTCAGCAAATGATCCCCCAAAGCATGTGGTTTTTATATTCTGATTACTTCAAACTGAAAATATACAGAAAACCGTTGTGTAGGGATGAGAATTCTCAGTTTTTTTTCCTACGCCAAGGCCAGATCCTCCAGGAATTCCTCAATCCCTAGCTGTCTTGCCCATGGATGAAGGTTGCCTTATGTCATCGGAATGGGCACTGAAAAGCCCATTGCACCTAGAGACCGCTTGGACCAGTGGTTCTTAACCTTCTTAATACTATGACCCTTTAATACAGTTCCTCCAGTTGTGATGACCTCCAACTATGAAATTATTTTTGTTGGTAGTTTATAACTATAATTTTGCTACTGTTATGAATCACATTGTAAACACCTGTGCTTTCCGATGGTCTTAGGCAAGCCCCATGAAAGGGTCCTTCTTCTTCCAAAGGAACTGTGACCCACAACTACCCACAACTACTGACTTAGACTCTGACACAAATTAGCATCTCTTCTTTGGTCCAATACACCTCTCCTAAACCTCACTCACTTCTTCTCAGAATTGTACGTATTAGATCAGTTCTTTGTCCCCTAGGAAGAGCACACAAGCTTCTAACTCTCTTTGAATTATTAGGCACTCATACTTCCATGATACTTCATGCCTACTTCATGTATGTCATAACCTTACCTCTTTTGTTTATATGTATTTTGTAGGTCTGCTTTAGTAGAATCCATTATAGAACCTTCGAGAAGTATGCAGTGCCTTCATTCCCTTTGTCTTTATACATAGCTGTGGGAAGAGCTGATAGCCCAAACTTGCTTTATATCACAGCTTAGTTGTGTCTTAAGTATTAGATCTTGGGGAAATTGTTCAGGTTGAAAAATCTTAATTTGTCCTTTGGGAACACAAGTTGAGTAAGAAGAGTTGGCTCATGAAACTGTAAGAATAAACAAAAAGTGCAGGAGATGCCCTTAGGAGTGTGGCTGAGCCGTGGCCAGTAGCTATCCAGACTATTTAAAACTATTATTCCATTTGTGCATGTCAGAAATGAGCTCTAGAAGAACAATTACCACAGAATTTCTAACATAAATGTTCGCCAAAATGTAACTTACTAAACTATGTAAATACCAGACGTTGAATGTATGCAAATAGAGATTAAATTTAAATATTTAGACATTGTATTTTTTACAAAGATAAACACTCATAGTGTTACCATAATTGCTTTTGCACTTACGTTTCTTTTATTCAAAGTGGTCATCTATTTAGCTTATATGCAAATTTCAGGGAGCTTAAGAAATCAGGAGAAAGAAACATTTGCATAGCAACACTTATATCCTTTAAAGAGGAAACATTGCTTCTTAAAATCAAATATACAAAAAGGATCAGGAAATATTTTTTAAATGCATTAAATTTTTTTGAGTGTATAATTTATTGTTATTTACAGGACACGGTAGTTTTTCTATTTTTTAATGTTTTTTTTTTCATATGTCTGATAAGAGATTGTTGCTGTTAATTCTTCGGAGCACGTTTGAATAAATGTTGCTAAAACTGGCCACTGAAGAGAAATGTAGAGATTTTTATATGTAAATTATTTACTTAAATTATAGATCCTAGCAGATTGAATTTTCAATCTTTAAATGTGAAAATGGGGCAAGAACAGGCTTAATGAAGGAAAACACACTAGAAAAGTATCAACACTGAACTTCAGATAATATATGAGGTGGTGTATATTTGATTGTCTAATTCTAAGTATAAACTACATTAAATTATCTTAATCATTTATCTTCCTTGAACTTTGCAGGCATTTTTTACATTGAATTATTTACATATATTCTCTAATGCAGAAATAAATCAGTGGCTGGCCTTGGGAAGCTAATTTTGTTGTGAAGTTGAAGATTCATATAAATAATAATTTGTAAGCCTATCAGCTCAACAATCACTCTATAATTTATTAAGGGACAGTTTTAATTTAAAGGAAGTCAAGGAAGTCATGATTATATATAGTAGAGTTTCCTGAAAATCACCAAGAATCTATAATGAAAGTAGTTCTTAGTTATATTATTAAAATATTGTGTTCTTGAGGTATGAATTGAGTTTTTATAATAAAATTAGTATCTGTTCCCTACCTTTCGCTTACTTTTTCTTTCCTACCTTCCTGCTAACTCAAAGCAAACAATCAGTCAAGTAGTTTACCTGTGAACTAAACATGCTTAGGGGGAAAAAAACCACAAACGTTGGCATCTTTCGTGTGAGTTTTTTTTTTTTTTTTTTCTTATTTGTTACAAAGACTGGGAAGACTTCAACTGTAGCAGATAAACATCACGGATCTTACTCAGGAGAAAAGCAGTCAGAACAGTCATTCAGACAGAGTCGATGGAATGAATACTCTATTTGCTCCTCACTGGAAGGATAAGCCAAACAAAAAGTGGTGTGGATAAAAAGTGCGCGCGTGCGCAATACAGAAAGATGAGGCTGAGATGCGCAGCTTAAGAGTTCTCGATTTGAACTGGGCAGTGGTGGCGCATGCCTTGAATTCCAGCACTTGGGAGGTAGAGGCAGGCAGATTTCTGAGCTTGAGGTGAGCCTGGTCTACAGAGTGAGTCCCGGGACAACCAGTGCTACCCAGAGAAACCCTGTCTCGAAAAAAATGGGGGGGAAAAAAGAGTTCTCATTTTGACTGTGGTAGTCTCAAATTCTGTGATGTTAGCCAAGCCATCTACCCTGTCTGGACTCCATTTTCATCACGTGTTAAGTATGGTTGTAGAGATCTGTGACAGCTAAGGATGCATCTAGCTGCGTGGATTTCAGTTTAAGCAGTTTTCCCTTTCGACATGCGAAACTAACTTCACGTACCCGTCGAACTACCTGCTCTCTAGGAGTCAAGTTCCAGGAGAACCTCTAATGCAGAGTGCAAGAGCCTCTGTGAATTCTATCTCAGCTGCTATTCTTCCAGCCTCTTATCTTTGCATGTTAATGAGCAGGCACAAGGCTAAGAAAGAGGTTCAGGGAAGCATAAAATGAGAAAGTAGTAGAACAGGAGTATTGTTAATCCATAAAATGAATAACTTGCTGTTAGACCACTGAAAACGGCTATGCTCTGCGGCTAATTGCGTTCTAATTGGCTGTAGTTACAATTACTTTATTTTCAAAAAAAAAAAAAAAAAAACTTTTCCCAAGAAGATTTGTAAGGACTAGTCCTCAGGATAGAGAATGTATTACCACTCGCTTATATAATTTTGCGCTAACATAGGAGTGTACAAAGATTATGTGGGGTTTGTTTTCTTTTTCTTTCTTATTTGCGTTATGTATAGTCATCTGAGTCAGATTAAATCTTTGAGGAGACATTAAAACATCTCTGAGGCTTAGTAAAATACATTTGGATATAGTTGCACATTAATAACCGAAAAGGTTAGCAAGAGTTCCGATGCAGGAAAATGTTCAAGTAAAAGATTTGGGAGTACTCTTACTAATCTAAAAATATGTCTTATACTGACTGGATGAGTGGGAAAGCATGTAAGTGTGGCTTGGGTTTAGCGTAACATTAGTTTTGCATCGGTGACATAGAAGTCTATTAGAAGGAAAATCATCTGCTGCTGCCATTCATGTCTGCGACCATTCTGTCACACCACTCTTCCTGAGAAGTGAGCACTCGAAAGTCACTTATTGACCAGGTTCGAGTCTCTTGGCTAAGCACTTCCTACTGCAAAAAACGATGCTTATCCCACCAAGGCTGAGAACAGCAGAAATCTATGGAAGAGAGCATAAATATTTAGAAAGCAAGTTGATCAGATGCATACTTATAAAAACAACAGTAGCAGATTTAAAAGTATGTCCTATGACCTTCCCAACCATGAGCCTCTGACCACGTTTTACAGTATCAGACAGGAATCCCCTTTTGTGGACTAGTCCTCAAATCCAGTTCCAAAGCTGCAGGCTACCCTGATAATCACCACGCCACTAATTGCACCCGGCAGGATGGTTACATTGTAGCCTGTGGCTTCCAGCACCCGGAAGACCACTAATGCCTTCGCACCCTTCAGCAGCCTGCACAGCACTTTTCAGAAATTTGAAAACTAGTAAGGAGAGAGGAAATCTTATCATCTAGCTCTCCTGAACAACCAAGCACACTAGTAACATCACACATCGTAACATCCCCAGAGATCTCTGGTGCCAAGGGTCCATCTCAGCACGGAGAGGAGTTCTGAGGAGAAGGCTGTTTGGAAGTGGCAAAAACAAATGACTCAAAGCCAAATCGTGAGCCCAACTCGGTGGCCATGTTCTGTTCAAGATGGCTCCCTAGCTAGCTCTCTGTAGGTAGCTCGTGACTTTGTAGCCTGTTCAAGACAGCTTTTCAGATTGTTCTCTGTGTTCTGCTCTGCTCTAGAAAGTTTTTCCTTCCTATTCCAAAAACTCTCTGGTTGAGACAGCTAGCTTTCTGCTCTCTCTGATTGAGATAGCTTGCTCTCATAGTAAAATTTCTAAAAGTTCTCTGTATAGCTTATGGGTTTTCTGACCAAAGTCAGAAAAACTGCTATAAATTTTTTTGGGATCTTCCAACCAAGTCAGAAGACCTGTTAGAAAAATTCTGAAAGTAATTATTGGGTTTTCTGATCAAAACCAGAAAGTCAGGGGGAAAAAAATCTTAAAGAGCAGTGTTGGCTCTCTAAGTAATTCTTGGGATTTCTGACATCCTGTTAGAAAAAGTGCTAAAAGAGCTATGAAAAATTCTAAAAGAGCTGTGCTCTCCATGGATTTTCTGACCCAAATCAGAAATCCTGTTATTAAAAAAAAAAAAAATT
>JADRCD010206930.1:0-25957 GCA_019843815.1 Montemys delectorum
AACTACATTGTTTTCCTTTCTTTAACCAAAACAAAGGAAAGCTGAGATGGGACTCACCTTGATCACAAGTGACTATTAACTGGCGAGTGACACTTTCCATTTTCCAGGACTTATACATGCTAAAAGCAGCCCATCTACTTCTCTGTCTGTAGCCGCTCTGACTACAGTGTAGAACATTCGTCCTCCTGAGCCCCCACATTTAGCAGGTTATTTAATGCTGAAGAATATCATCAGACTGAATGTCTGTGGACTTTCTTTACCTAAAGTATCTATCTAAATGCCATGATGCTATTATTCTGAAGGCCTATTATTGCTTGTTTATACACCCACACAAAGTCATGTTAAACCACTATACGTTTCTAAACTCTCTTGTGCTCCTTTTGCTACTTGCATGTGTTTCTCTTTCTGTTATCAAAAGGTGCAGTATGAGCCATTGCTCACTAAGCCACTGCAGCACAGTCATTGCTTTTGCTTCTGTTGTTTGTAGGCAAAGTTAACTTCCCACATCTGCATGGGCAATGCCCGACTTTATTTGACAGGAAAATGACTCAGGCCAGCCATATTTTCCTGAGAATCTAGGAACAAGTACTCTGGGGAATGGATTTTTTGTTTTTGTTTTTAATTATCTATCATTTGTCCTTGATAGTTAAGCTCATTTTTTTCCTGCTTACAATAATGCATGAAATGTGATGGGTTTTCAGTAAATATTTACCCAATTAATGGATGAATGAATCATTACTGTTTCCTGGGAATTGGTGTTCAGAGTTCACAGAAAGTAGGACCTAGTGTTTTAGATTTTGGAAGTAAAATTAATAATGCAGAATAACAGGTAAGACCCAAGGAGCACAGCAGAATCAACAATTTGGCTCTGATTGGGAACAAGGTAGGACTCTTGCATGAGGAAGAGTCACTAAGACTGAGATCCAGCTCAAGGGGAGGCCCCAAGACCTGGCACTATGATGGAGGCTATGGAGAGCTCACAAAAAGGGACCTATCATGATTGCCCTCTGAAAGACCCAACAAGCAGCTGAAAGAGTCAGATGCAGATATTTGCACCCAACCAATGGACAGAAGCAGCTGACACCTGTGGTTGAATTAGGGAAGGCTGAAAGAAGCTGAGGAGGAGGGAGACCCTGTAGGAGGACCAGCAGTCTCAATTAACCTGGACTCCTGAGATCTCTCAGATACTGGACCACCAACCAGGCAGCATACACCAGCTGATATGAGGCCCCCAACACATATACAGCAGAGGACTGCCCGGTCTGTGTTTAGTCAGAGAAGATTCACCTAACCCTCAAGAGATTGGAGGTCCTGGGGAGTTTAGAGGTCTGGTGGGGTGGGAGTGGGAGTGGGGCGGGGGGATGGGGACATCCTCGTGGAGACAGGGGGCAGGGAGGAGGTATGGGATGTTGAAGAGTCAGAGGGTGGACCAGGAGGGGAATAAAATATGGAGTTTAAAATAAAATAAAATATTAAAATTAAATGAAAAAGACTGCATCATTCAGAGTGGGCAGCATTTGCCTCTGACTAGGAACAAGGTAGAGGAGTTAATTGAGTCACAGGAGTCTCATAGACTGACTGTAGCACTCAGTGAGCAGAAGCTTTGCAGAGGAGGTAGGTTCTGAAAGGCAATTCGAAGGTGATGAGCTGGTAGTGGGAGGAAGCTGTGTCTTAGAAGGCAGGCCCCACAGAAAGAGACCCAGGGACTGCTGCCAAGAATGGCAGAGTTCTGAAGTCAGCATGACTACAGGAGATGTATGGGAGAAACCTGGTGCTGTATCTGGCAAACTGTGCTCATAAAATGCTTGCTCAAGTCATTAGCAAGATTCAGAAACTTCAATGTGAGATTTTGAGAGTTTGTATTGAACACCATAACAAATAATTCTTGAAGAAGCAGCCATGGACTAATGTTAACATTACCAAAGTGGGGGAAGGGGGAGGAGGTAAATAACATGTGCTTCCTAAAATCCTACAACACTTTTAATCATTCTGATATATCCAGAGTAGCTAAGGGCATTATTGAGTGATTTTCACACAAACATACATACACGCACATACACACACACACACACACACACACACACACACACACCTACATTTCCCTTTTTGTGGTTTATAAAATTGTAGGTCTCCCTCTTCTTGGTGCTTTAAATAATCCAACAGAATAATCTTTGGTGAGCTTTCTATCAGGCTGGCTCCCAGTCAGTGGCACCGCAAATCTGACATTGTCACATAGCTAGTATAGGGATAGTGTCCATTCACTGGTGTCCCTTAGGCTCCCGCTTAGGCCTTTGTTCTCTGAGTTTGGCTCCTTCCCTGCATTCTGACTCATACTTTCCAAATCCCTGACTCATGCTGCTCCCTCTCTCTTATGCAACATTTTAATCTCTGCAATGTTCTTTCCATAATTTGATAACTTACCACGACATGGAGTCACTTCATTGTGTTTTATGGGCAAGGGTAACCTGCGGTTTGAATGCTCAGTAATACCACTTCATCTCTTTGGCTTTGTGTTGCTTTAGTTTAAGAAATGATTCTCAACTACTTTTGAAGAGGCACTGTAGACTATCAGTAAACAAACAGAAAGGAAGAAGGGGGTCAAGCTCTGGCATCAGTAAACTTTTTCAGTAAGAGGAGTTGACTGGATGAGGGCGTTAAGGATTTGGAGAATTGGTTTTATTTTCAAAATTATTCTAGAAGGTAGGAAAGTCACAACAAGACCTAAGGACATTGTGTTCCATCTCTGATTTATTTAGTAGTGGCTACTTGTAATTACAGTCTCATCAGTAAGCCATTAAAGTTGATGATTGGAATCTACCTAGTGGAAAGTAATACAGCTTTATGTAAACATTTCTTAAAATTCTAAAATAAATTGGCATCAACTAGATACATACTTTGCTATATGGAAAGATATTATTGAAGAAGTTGGATTTCTAAAGCTCTGACTTACTCTACAGAGCCTGACGAACCAGATGGTCCTATGATCTGCAGTTAACAGGTGAGAAGGGAGCCTGGCACTTAGACACAGAATAAGCTTGCTGGTATAACTAAAAACTGAGTGTTGGTACCAACACTGAGGTTCAGTTGCATCCAAAGTTTCCCTTTGTTCCTTGTAATTTAGTTTGTTGGAGACTTCTTTCCTAGGAGTTGTGGATAGCAAAGGGTGTGCTGTTGTCATGTATGTTTAATTTTTTCTCAGGATTAGAGAGGATTGTTAATTGTGTCATACCTGGGTTCTTCCCTGTGTTTCTTTTACTTAAAGTTAGATTTCTAGCTCTCTGTGTTTTCTGTTTCTCTTCCCAGTTTTTAGTCAGTTATCAACAATTTTTGTCAAAGATTTCCTGGTTCCCCTTTGCTTCGTTTATAGAGCTGAGATCAGATTTATCTGGGCAAAAGGCCCAGTTCCAGTTAGCTTTTCACCCTTCTGGAAATCTCAGTAAGAATTTACCCAAGCTAAGCAGTTCTAGTGGAGAAAAGAGATATTTACTAACAGAGGAGAACTGTCATCATCACGGCCAGAGTAGATTTATAGTTCTAGATTCTTATCAATTCTGGCAAAACATAGGTAACAATTTGGTGCCTTAAATGATAAACAAGAAATCATCACCATCAGCTTTTTGTCTTTTTGGTGGTTCAGTCTTTGTTTTAGAGGTGAACAAATCAAGTGTTCTGTAGAATTTGGTGCTATGTTTCCCACGTGGAAAAGAACATGCCACATGTACTGGGGCTGATCCTTCAATAGTGAGGGTGGATTTTCATGGAGGATGGACCCTTGCTCATTAACATTCCCGTGGAATGAGAGATTTCATGTACAAGCTGATTAGATGGGGTTCATTATACCATTAATAAAGGTGGAAGGTTGGTTCTCTTGAATGTTGAATCTGTTTTATCTGTACTACTCACAAAGCAAATGTACTCATTAAGTCACTAGCTGAGATGGAAGAGCAGCAAGAAAACGAAGGCGCAAGTGCTCATTCTTTAGTGCTCTTTGTGTACTGGAAAAGTGAGGCTGACCATACCTACAGCATTAAAGCAACATTTTCTACAGATAAATATTACAGTATTAGGGTACTTTCAGGCATGTGTGTGAATGTATCCTACTCAAATGAGCTCTTTTTTTCCCTCAAACATAATTACTCACCAAATATGTTTAGGGAAAAATGCCCTAGAATAGGGGATTCTGTGCCTATTGATCCAACTGTAACCTTGGGGAACATAACTATTTTGAAATAAGCAATGCTACCAGTCTTTGGGTAGCTCAGTACTAGGAATGAAAACCTTTTTTTGTGTGTGTGATAGTTCAAGTTTGTTCTATACAAGTTGGTTATCTGTTTTGGGAGTGATTATGATCCTACCTATGATGTGATGTATTTATATCCAGTTGTATTTTTCTGATGTCTCCAATTGGCCATTTTTTGGCCCCCAAGTCAAACTCTGGAGAGTGATAAGCTGAATAGAGATCAACTCCACTTTCTGAGCCTACTAAAAGCAATGTGACTTGAATTTTGGTCTCCTTCGTGGAGGCCTTACAGCTGTATTACTCAGTATCCCAACAAAAGCCCACACATTCTCGACTTGTTCCTTTGGGCAAACCATTATTTGGAGTCATACAAGCTTCTGGCTATGGCAATGCTAATAACAAGCATGGCCTTATGACCTCTTAATTACATGAGGCGGTTGTATTCTTGTTGTTCATTCAACATTAAGTAGACTCTGTTCCTGCTAATCACACTACCAAATGGTAAATGTAACTTGGTATTATCTCTCCAACTCATTAAAGGCCCAATGGCTTTCTTAAGGTACTCATTTGTAACTCTTGCTTTCAGAGCATAATACCTTATTGATTAAAATTTCCTGCCCACTTCATTACATATGATATTTACACACAATATTCCTTATATATTTTTCTGACTTCCAAATGTAACAAAGTGTTAAGGTAAAGGGTTAGGGGTGCTAGACTCAAAAATATTGCAACTACTTCTCTGAATTTCTGTTTTAGATTCAGAATTCTTCAGAATAAAGAGAAGCAGAGGCTAGATGTGTGGGTAAATTGAAGTGAATAGTAGTTGTAGAAAAAATTAATTAGTTTTTCAGAGCTGGAGAGATGGCTCAGTGGCTAAGAGTACTGTTTGCTCTTCCAGAGGTCCTGAGATCGATTCCCAGGAACCACAGGTGGCTCACAACCATCTGTAATGGGATCTTCTGGCATGCAGGCATAGATACAGATAGAGCACTCATGTATAAAATAAAAAATAAATAAAATCTTTTTTAAAAATCAGTTTTTCAGAGGCATAAGATGTTTAAAATTAAAATATAAAGGAATATATGGGATTTATAAAATGTTGAAAATAAGTGGATTGAGAGTATGGGGTGGTGGCTCAGGGGAGAAATCTCTTGCTAGGAAGGTGTGAAGACCAGAATTTGGATCCCTGGAAGTGATATAAAAGCCAGATGTAGTAGTCATTTCTGTCCTCTCAGTGGGACTGTGGTGAGCTGGGATGCAGAGACAAGAGAAGTCCCCAAAGCTCAAGAGCCAGGTAGTCTGACTTTCACAGTGGTAAGCAACACAAAATCCTCAAAACAAAATGGAAGACAAAGACTGACCGCTCAAGTCTTCCACGCTTGGGAGGCAGGGGCTCTTGTATTTTCAGATGTGAAAATTCACACATATGAAAACCAACACATATGAACATAAGTGCATAGAAACACACGTACCATATATGTTTAAAATATTTTAAAATGTATATGGGCTGGCAGTAGGATAGGTGCAGCTTAAATATTTTTTCTGTATTTTAAGATATATTTACTGTTCAGGAAAGGTTAAAACTTCCAATTTACTTTCAATTTTGATAAGTCAGGATGCATATTTAGACAATCTCTAGGGGGAACATAAAGGCATAGTAATAACATGAAACTAGAAGTCTGATTGATGGAAAACAGAATCATAAAAAATACTTTGTTAGCTGGGCAGTGGTGGTGCATGCCTTTAATCTCAGCACTTAGGAGGCAGAGGCAGGTGGATTTTTGAGTTCGAGGTCAACCTGGTCTAGAGTGAATTCCAGGACAGCCAGGGCTATACAGAGAAACCCTGTTTAAAAACAAAACAAAACAAAACAAAACAAAACAAAACAAAAACCCCAAACCAAACCAAAACAAACCAAAACAAAACAAAAAACCCCACCACCAACAACAAAAACAAGAAAAAAAAAAGAAAATGCTTTTTCAAAAAAGAGAAAAAAAGAAGTTGGTATGTATGAGGGCTAGAGACAGTAGATAGTAGGATGGTTGTTAGAGTTTTGCATGTATTTATAACTACAGTGAATAGAAGCGGATGACATGCTATCTCTAAAGACAACAAAAACTGAGCAGTTAGAAGGTTCAGTAATAAAAAGGCTTGCTTTGAAAGCTGAGGAGATGAGTTCAGTTTCTGGAACCATGTAGAGGTAGAAGAACCGAGCTTACAGTGTTTACATCATGCTGCTCATAGTAGACACATACGATAATAGTAATAATAATAATAATAATAATAATAATAATGATAAAATAAATTTTAAAATGGTCACTTAATTAAAGAACATGAGTATACTGTTCAATTAATACAATTTAACTGTAAGTATAGGGAAAAAGATACAAAATGTACTATATTTAACAAGAAAAAAGTTTATCTTTGTAATTTTAATATTAGATAAAATTGACTTTAGAGGGAAACTCATTAAGGAATAAATTGGTAATACTACTAACAAGAGTTTTAAAGAAATATGAAAACTCTGTTTTAAATGCATTTATTCATAAATAAAGTAAAAGATAAGGCTAAAAAAATAACAAAACACAATCATGGCAAGATTTTAATGCATTTCTCCCAGAAAATGAAAGAATCGACAAAAATTATTCAGAAATGAAGAGAAAATAAAAATAACAGACTAAAAAAAAATTTTAAAAGTGAATACCATTGTATGGAATACGAAGCCTTCTTATATACTTTGAGAACATTAAAAGAAAATAGTCATAGATGAGTCTAAATAAATTTCTACGAGTTTTGATATAGAGCCTATGTTTCCCAGTGGGAATAGCTTAGCTAAGCGGTGAGCATTGATTGCACACTCTGTTCTCAAACTACCACAGAGAGGAAGCTGAAACAAAAGGACAAAGACCACAGCAGCAAAACTAGAACAGCTCTTGTTCCGAAAAAGAGGGGGTCATTTCTAACACTTTCACAGCTTAGAGAAGGTAGTAAGCACACGAGAGTGGAGAACTACTGCAAGCAGAGTGCCATCCAAAGCCATGAGAGCCAGCAGTCTATATCCACGCCAGCTCCCCATTGCTCTTCAGTTTTTTTTTTTTTTTTCTGTGCTCAACCCATAAGAGTTACAGTTGGCTCAGAGTAGACTTTAGCATTTGAAAGGCCATTTAGAGGAAAGAGGAAATCATTTGAACCATACCATTTCCAAAAGGCTGAGCTAGAAGTAGTTAGAAGAATTTCAAGGAAGCTAGAGTTTAGTTTAGCATTCAGGAAAAAGTGTTACAGTTATTAGATGCCTTGATGCGTATGGAAGTAATGAGTTTCCCATCTCTGGGAGTATGCATATAGTACACTCTGGATCTAGGCAAGTGGCAAGAATCTGTCTCCTTGTCTATGCTTGAAAACATCAATAAGATGCTACATGCAAATGTAGCAGCTTTTTAATCTTGGTGGGTCTCTATGTATTGGAGAATTAACTTTTCCTTTAAGCTTAACAAAAAATATGGAAAAAATGAACACTGCATTTACCCCAATAGTAATGTATAAGGATTCAACAGGATTAAGCATCACATATTGTCTCATTGTATTGTGTACACATATATGTGTGTTTGTATAGTTGAGAAGTTAACTTTTGTCATTTATCCTGTGACATCTGACAAAATTAATAAAACATACCAAGGAACATTCTTGTCTCAAGGGTCTATTTATTTCCTCCCTTGAGCAGAAAGGTAGCTTGTGGACTTATTGCTTTCTGTCCAGAACTAAGGCTTTCTCAGAAAGGAGGACTCTTTATTCTTTATGATGTCCAGGCATGAGATTACTTAGTGATCAAAATATTAAATATGAGCAATTGCCAACTTGTATTTCACAAAGGACCATTCAACTATTACTATTTCCCCCTAGTTACCATTCTACATACTTACATTTAATTTTCCAATAAATTGTATTGACATAGACTGTGGGATCTCTCCCCTCGTTGCGTCCAAATGCTGTGACTTTCTGAAAGTTTGAGCAACTCATAAGTATCAATTGTAAGAGTGTAAAGGTCATGTGGGACAAGCAAAAATCCTGTTCAATAAAGCTGCTGGCCCTGCGGGAATTCTGAGTCTAAAGATTTCTGCAAACCAACATATAAAATGGCCTTTGAATTTTTAAATAAGTCTGAGGCCTTTCATCTGATATCTCCTCATTGGGAGTAGTAAGTTTTCCAGTGTGTACTATTTTCTGAGCTATCTTTAAAATCTGAAATAATGGTTTCTTTGATGAGTTCTTGGGTTCTGTTTCTCAGCTCTAATCTCATCTCCCTTCTCCAAAGTCCAATGTTGGCTCCAGGAGAAATCTGAAAAACATCTCCTTACTTCATTGGGCTCAGGATCTCAGCTCTCTTTTTCCTCTTCTCTCCTTCTTCATTTCTCATCAAACTTCTCCCTCTTCTCTCTAATGGGTTGGATTAAAGGGGTGTCTGAACATGGACCCCTCTTTCTGGGGAAGAGGGAAGGGTTGTTAAATAGTAAGCCCTTGATGTTTAAATACTTACTGTCTACCTGAGCAGTTATCTATTTTCCAGGACTTTAGAGTAGCTGAATGCATGTTCAACAAGGTTAACTGGAGAAAATCTTCTGAGGAGACATGCACTATGCAAGATTTCTCAGTTGGCAAAGTATAAAAACAGATGGAACCATGCCAGCCATGTGGTAGACGTGTTAAAGGTAGATGCTAAATAACCCAGTCTTCAAGGGAATTCCTTGGCATGAATAAACACAGATGAAAAGGAGCCTGTGTGTTTTTGGCTCTCTTACTTTAATGGTTGCTGTATGTGGCACATATATAGAGTATATCATATTATACAAATATGGAAGAAAATGGAAAATTTGAGCAATTCATATTGTTAATTTTAAAATTACCTTAGGATTATTTCCCCCTAGGAATGTCATATTTTATTTATGGAAACTGTTAAATGAAAGTTGTTGACTTCAGGCACACATGTGGTTAATGTGAATGATGGTGAGGCTGCCAGAAAGGTATATGGAAGTCCCCTGTCAGTGACTGTCAGTCACTGATCTCTTTATTGTTTGAAGTAGAGTAGTCAAGCTGTTCACTCAGTGCTAGTATTTTAAGCCCTAAATTCTCTTATTTGAGATGGCATTTTATCACAGTTGCTTAGAACAAAAATGCTTAAGTATAACTCATACCGTGAATAGAGTTCAAAGGAGCAACTGTCTAAAATTGTAGGACTGCAGAATAACATTTTAAAAATGTAGTTCACTGTCAGAAATATGATTGAGATAGAAGAGTGAGTAATATTATGGTTTTCTTTTTGTGTATGTGTAGTTTGTATGTGTGCTGTATGTATGTATACATGTCCATATAGATGTGTACACTCATGTGTATAGGTGTGCTCAACTATGCATGTCCCTTTAGAAGCTGGAGGTCAATGTTATATGTTCTCTGTCTTTCTCATTTGTTGAGACATGGTCTCTCACTGAACCTGGAGTTCCCCAGTTCAGCTAGATTGGCTGGCCAAGAAACCCATAGGATCTATTTGTCCTTATGCAGAGTGCTGGGGTACGGACATGTGTTTTGCTGCTTTTATCTGTAATCTGAGTGCTTGGGATCCAAACTCATGTAGCAAGTACTCACCGCATCATGTCATCTCCCCAGACCAAGATCATGAGGGTTACAATCACACAGGTCTCCAATCTAAACAGAATTACAGTCTTATTTTGTGTCCTAGGAAACTTATTTGACTTTTCTAAGTCTCATTGCCACACCTATCAAGTAGAGGTAATAATTTCATAATATTATTTTAATAATTAATTTAAATAGTAGTTAAAAATAGTACTCTCTAAATTGCTTACTATAAAAAGGCTAAAAGTTGACAGTGGATCAAGAATACAGATCGAAGGGAATGAGAAAATTGCAAAATTATGATTTTTAACAACTTTCACATTAATGTGCACATAAATAAAGACCCTATTTTCATTTCATTGCTTATTCATGTTTTGAATATGGCCTACCATAGCTGAAGCCTGATCAGGAGGACCATCAATCATTCCATGACCTTCCCTTCTTTTGATATATTCCAGATGAATGGGTACAAGAACACCTAAAGTTAGACTTTTTCTCATGTTTATTTTTCATTGAGGAAATTGGAAACCTTCAAACAAAAAGATGTTTGGCAAAATAGACGTTTTGGGATAGGAAAGGACCATTCATAGCTCTAGTACCCCTTTATGACAATGAGGTATCAGTGTTTATAAAGAGCTGCTTAGCAGAGAGGTACCAAGCAGAGCTCCAGTTAGTACTGAAATATAAGTCCAGGACAGTACTATTATATGTGTAAGTTCTTGCTATTAAAAAGATATACAAATAGAGATTTGAGTGGTAACTTTTATTTATTTAATTACGCTAAGGACATTATGGTCACGGTCTTCCAAGACAGTACCAAAATTATAACTCAGAATTAGAGAAGAACTAGAAAATGCATTTCAATAACACTAAAATATATACATATAAAGTCAGGGCAAGGTTTTTGCATTTTTTCCCCCTAAGGAAACTGTTCAGAGTTAAACTGAAATGAATGGGTTGGATCTACAGGCTAACAGAATCTCCAATGAGGAGGTTCAAAACAACTATAGTATACAGCATTTGGGCCGGCACACAGGGCAGTTTGCTTGACAGCTTCTTTCAGGT
Source organism: Montemys delectorum (assembly GCA_019843815.1). Taxonomy (NCBI): domain Eukaryota; kingdom Metazoa; phylum Chordata; class Mammalia; order Rodentia; family Muridae; genus Montemys; species Montemys delectorum. The sequence continues at coordinate 10,934 of JADRCD010206930.1, forward strand.
TCTGAGATGTTTACAGGTAACAGACAAAGATTATGGCATACTAAGTCGAAGAAATACTTTCTGGGAAAGTTAACTTTCATTTACTTTTGGACACCAAATGTTGTGTGGAGATCCATTCGCATTCATGTATCTTGTTTTGTCCCCATACTAAAGGTGCAGGAAAGAGGATGGATGGTGATACCCTTTGTCATCTTGGACCAGCCCTGAATTTCTTAAGTTTACTATTTAATTCTTTTGGATTATTTTTGAGATCATTACTCTAATTAGAAGGCTCTGACTGCTGCTTCTTCAGTGAGGGCCACAGGCCCTGGCACCTCTTCTTGGACATCTGTTGCCTTTCTCTTGCCCAGATTCCCCTGCCTCTTCACCTTCCTAGTGAGGCTAAGGCTGCCAGGCTTTCTGGGATCCCCAGGCCTGCCTTGGGCTATATATTTAAAATGAGATAGTTCTGCACTATTGTTTCAAACCTTCACTGAGCTATTATAGGTGGTTCCATAGGCAAAATGGTCCTTATTTGGCTTCTCCTCAGCAGTGCATCTTTATACAATCCTCCATACCACCCGTGGTACAGCCATGTGTAACACGCTCTTGCCATTTGTCTGGCTCTGTCAATGGGACTTCATTCAGCCCTGTACCTCGCCAGCATAAAGTCCACTTCAGGCTCAGCTCATGCCAACCTTCTTTATGCTTCTTTTTCCCAGATTCCTTTGACCAGTACGACGTCCCCATCGTTCAACTGGCTTTTGGACAGGTGGAACCTTAGCCTTCCTTGTTATGATAGAGCAGCAGCAATCATGAATGGCTCTGGTGAAGCTCTTGCTGACTGTTCTCCACCTCATTTTTAATTAAAGCCACAATAAGGACGAAGAGGCACTTGGCTCATGGCACCTTTCTGGTTTAAGCCTCTACACCAGCTTTATTTTGACTAATGAATTCCGGCAATGTCCACGAACTTCCGCTTTATAGCCCAAGGTACCTAGAGGTGGCCTACGTAATTGTATAGCCTCCACAAGTTGAAACTAGCAATTGAGTTCTCCACTGAATTTTAAATATACTCATCCTAATATTTTATAATACAAACAAATGAAGATAAATGCTAAATGTTTTCATTGTACTTTACAGTTAACTTGTCTCTGTGATAAATGGTTCCATTTTGCATAGTTATATAATGTTGTGACCAAGTAAAGTGGTTATACGGACTTTCTTCCTGGCCCGTGCAAAATCTTTGTTTCAGTTTTGTTTTCAAATCAGTCAGTTTCAGTCAGTTTTGCTGCAAGCTCTAAAGCAGAGCTGCCTTCAAGTAGTAAAATCTTCTTCAGGAACTACAGCTGGGGTCTGTGTGGGGAAAAAACGAGCAGTGGTGGGAATGACTCGTTGATTATCATGGGGATCCATAAAGCTGGCTTTACTTCTGCAATTGTCCCTGAGCCCTTGTCTCTGCTGCATTGTTTGATGGAAAGTTAGTCTTACAGACAGACCTGTGCTATTTGTGGAATGAAATCTGTGCTGAATTTTCTATATAGCATGACTATAAATAGAAAATAAGACCACTTCTAAGTATTTAGAACAAATCATAGACCCTCATTAGTAAATTATAATTCAGAAATTAGTTAACACTACGTTTGTGCATTTAGTCTTCTGTGAACTAAGAGGATACAGGGCACTTCTCAGTTTATATTGAGGAGATTCATGTCATGTTTGTGTACCTTCAGGATTAAACCCAAACCAGTAACTTGACACGTGGGGCACTTCCTGCTTTGACTCCTGTCTATTCATACCTTGTATACCGGAAGTCACACCAAACAACTTACAGTCTTAGCAAATGCTTCTTGCTAGGCCTGGGACACTTTTTCTTTCTCTTCCCTCATTCCCCCAAGTCTCTGAAATCAGATTCCTACAACTTTCTAAGATCAAGGCCCAGTTATTACTTTCCCCAGAAGTTCCTAAAATGAGACTTAATAGTTGAATGGCACAATAGATTACTGTCTGCTCCCATATGAGATCTCTTTGTGGGCAGGCCTCATAAGCTCTTACCTTTGTTTTCTCAGTACCTACTATGCTTTGTACATGCTCAATTCAGGCTTGGTGGATAATGTTGCATTTTAAAGACATGTTTAGAGATCTAGCAAAGGAGTACCTTGTCTGTGGTTGCCAACATTTCCCCAGCTGTGACAAAGCAAGGTTAAATCCTTCTCCCTTATCTCATTCTCAATATGAAATATAAAGGCAACCAAGACAACTGGCATCAGCTCAGCAGATCCCATCCTCAGAGGGAGAGCACAAGCATGACCTCAGCTTACACAGGCCAGGCAGCAGACTTGCCCAGCTGCTGTCACCTTTGCAAAAAGGTTGTGTACTAGTTTTCAGAGAACAAGGGCCAACAATTTATTAAAATGAAATCTAAATTCAGCTAGAGTTTCTTTGGAATATTCCACAAATCATATATTCTTATGAACTCAAATTTATGTTTTATTAGCTCAGTCCTGCCTCTACTCCTAAACTATACTTCTTTTTCCTGTGAAATTTGAAATTTATTATTGTTAAAAAAGACAATGTTTGACTGAATGATGTACTTCCTGTAGACATTAAGGGATCCTATTGCTTTCCTATTTCCTTAAGAATATTATTCTTTACCCATTCTTATCTGAAGAATGATAGGGAATGGTGAGGAGATGAGGAGATGGATAATTTCCTTTTGTCATAACTTAGTACAATAACAAAGGCCTTACATTTGAGTTATCCTGTTTTCAGTGCATTTTGAAGAGGTCAGCTTTAATGTTAAAATAATATAGTACGGCTGTGAACAGCCTATGTTTAGGCAGAGTTTTTAACTGTAGACTAGCTCTGTAGTCCTCTACTCAGACTTTACAGCTAAAGAACACTTCATGGTTTAATGATTTGGGCATGAGGCAAAACATTTGGTTGTCCAAAACATCATTTGAGAGTTAGTTAGCTGTTAATTATTTCATGAAGCTTAGAAACAGAAATCATACTATCTTATGAATATATAACTTCATAATACATATGAATAAATAGTTTGCTAAGGCAATAAACTGTTCACCTTTCTTGTAGTTACCTTCTTTGTAATCACTGGATCAAGAGAGGTACTCAGATACAAAATAGCAAATGGCGCTTAGAAATAGTTTCAAGCTAGTTATTATTATACTGAAAATAGTCCATCCATAACATACCACCTTTTTATATTGTTACCCTATATATAGTACTTGAAAGCCATGCAATTCTTTCTGGAGAAACTCACTTGCCCATCAATCAGATCAAATGCCTTTTATATCCCACAGTGAAAATTAGGACATTTTAAACAGGTTTAACTATTTATGTGGGCTTTTCTTCTTCACTATATAGTTATCTGGAGGTAGTATTTTCATTATGTCACTCCTTGATTAAAATTTTTCTTAAATCTAAATGGCTTAACCAACCTTCAGGATCCTACTAGTCTTGTTTTCTGCTGTGCTCACAAAGGTTGCGTTCTCTCCTACCCAAAACAGTGGCACCAGATCTATGTGGCAGCTGGAGAGTTCTCTCAGCAAAGCCTGCCTCGCCCCTACCTCTAGCCCCATTTGTTTAATCAAGGTCATGATTTAATCAAGGTCATGACACCCACCATTGTCTAAAAAGTCCAAACAGGCCACTGGATTGCAGTAGCCAGTGCCCTCTGGGCTGCTCTACTACTACCATTTGGTATTGCCTACCTGGGAAGGAGGCTCTCAAGCTTTATTGACTCATTGAGCTGAATCATTTGGAATAGTTATGTTTAAAACTTTGGCAGGGCAGTGGTGGCACATGCCTTTAATCCCAGCACCTGGGAGGCAGAGGTAGATGGATCTCTGAGTTTCAGGCCTGCCTAGTCTACAGAGTAGATGATGATTACTTTCCCAGTTAGACTGGAAAGTCTTCAAGGAGGTATGATACTAAGCTGATACTGTTTGAACACATGCTAACTGAATGTTTCAGGGTATGAGTCTATTAATACAAAGCTATATACTGAATAAATGGAGGCAAGAATAGTACTGACTTAGGGGCACATATCAGAAATATATTTTAAAATTCACCCTAATTTATCCTATAGCAGAGAAAGATAAAGTTCTTAATAACCAAGGTCCTGTAGTATTACACCAATTTCTAATGATTTACTGTCATACCCATAGACTAATGAATCTCTCAACCCTCATTAGAGAAGCTTCTATTTGTAGTGGATGGTGGCTAACAAAATGACATGACTGAATAAGAGACTAGAATGCTTAGTTCTAAACAGAACAAGTATAGCACACTCCCATCCTCCCAAGTCTCTGAGGTCATTGCAGAAGATGGAATGAAAGGAATAAGAACCATAGACAGTAGATGGCTATGAGGAAACATTGTCCTTTGGACACAGAGGGGCAGTCTCACATATGAACTCAGCAGCAAGACAGCATGCACCAACCCTGTACAAGCACAAGCCAGGCCAGTCCCAGCATGCAGAGGGTGGTGGGCACCAAGTCTTTCCCCTAGCGGAGGAATTGTTGGCAATAACTGCTTGGAGAGGGAGTCTCTAAGAATGTAGCGTCCTGGTAAGTCAACCATATTTAGTGGAAAGCCACAAACTTAGAACTAGGTAGGCAGTACAAATTGTGTCAATGTTTTTTTAAAAAGTATACAAAATTAGGTGTGTAGGGAAGGGAGAATGGACCTTAGAAGGGTGGGGATGCTGAACATGACCAAAACATATTGCAGATTCTCAAAAAATTAATAAAATACTTAAAAAAATCAAGGCCCTTGACCCCTGATATTATCCTTTAATGTCTACAATGAAGCAAGCAAACAAGACAAAAAGAAAAGGAGTGATCTAGCCAAGAAAGGCCTGGAAGCAGGCTCTTTGGGTTTATAATTCCAGTCAAGCCTGTATGTGGGAGGGGTGGTTTAAGAGCAGCATGAGGTTATAGAGATACCATGGAGATACCATACCTGTCCCTCTTTTTTACCCTACGAGAGACTGAGATCTCATTCTCTAAGGAGTGGACTCTCCTGCAATAATCTTTCAATGATTAAATGCACTGTGAGGTGGGGACAAGTCTACACAAACCTCACAGTGTGTGTGCGAGTTCTGAGGTGGGGGAGGGGAGTCATTGATATGTTTTACAATTTTTTTTTCTTCTAAAACTTGAAAAGATCAACTCTGGTTTCAGTTTAGTTTTCTTTTCTTTCTTTTCTTGTCCAAAAGAAACCTACATGGCCACTTCTTCAAATTTGTTCCAGATGGATTTAGCCATAGAATGATTGATTATACACTCAGTTGTGAGCTATGTGGTTAAGCTGAGAAACCTACAACAAACTGGTTTAGAGCTGTGTTTCATGGTAAGTGGCAGAAAAGATAATCCTTAACCTGTCATTTTAGAGTTAGTGATGAAGAAAGAATATAGGGAGGCTGCTTCTGTCAAGAGGATGTATTAGCAAATGGATAGCAGAATAGAAGGAAACCTTAGGAGCATAAGCTCTTGCCTCCCTAGGGTTCATGGTACAGGGAACCAGATCCTCATTGAGAGCCAAGCCAGTACTCCCTACCCACTCCATGGACCAGATTAGCCTCCCTGAGATGCTGCAGGCCAAAGGCCAGAGGCCAGCCTTTACCTGGCTGTGAGGCCCCAGTAACCCTTTCAGCAGGCCCATAGGTGTTTTATCAGAGATATTTAGACAACTCTGGAACATAATCTGTGCTCGAGTAAGCTTAGGAGCAACACAGTGCTTTATCAGAATTGGATTACATGCTTTAAAAAGGAATTCTAAAATATTTGATCTATCTTTACCTTTTTAAAGGGAAAATCAACTTCCTTTGGAATTTTGTTATTGTTAATATAGCCGAATTAACTTTTTTTCTCTTTTACTCTGATTAATGCATAAGCTGGCTCCAGACTATTCTGCTGGGAGAGACAGCGTGGCTAGTGTCCCAACCTTCACATCAGCAACTGCCTTTGTAGGTCTTCTATACATTGTTCAATTCCTTGATTTCTACTTAGATCACATATCATTTCTGTCTTCCTTAGAATATGATTCAGCTTTACCCATGATCTCTTGTTAATAAATAAGCCACCATCTGTCTCTCATCAACACACTTATTTCTCAGGACCTCAAGAAACTTCATGTAGATTTGTGTTGCTTCTGAATTTTTAATTTATACATCGATTGCAAACTTAGCTTATGTTCAGGGGGTAGGGCATGTCTCCTGGCAAGCCTTTACTGCAAAAGAACACATGTGAATGCACTTCAACACAAAGATGAGGATTCTATGTGCCAGGTATTGAATCAACAGCTGGTGAGAGGAACATTGTGACTAAAACAGAACAGAGATTTCAAAGGGAGAGAACAATTACCTATGATTCTCAAAGAAACACACAACTAACACAGCGTCTTAAAACAAAGTTGCCATAACATAAAAATAGTATTCATTTTACTTACTTTATGTATCAGGCACAAAGTACATGCTACTCTATAAAACTAAAGGGAATTGTATTTTCTCACTAAATTATTATTTCATGAGTATTGTTTATGTTTATGCATACAGTGGAGTGAAAGTTTTAAAATCCAAAGAGATACAATTGTTTAGGTAATATTTGGAGGAATAGATAGTATTTGAGAAGTTAAAGTCAGAGAAGGAGAAAGCAATGACTTATGCAAAAGAAACAGACAGAAAAAAGCAGGCTCTTCTATTGGACAGGACCCCACCACTACTACCTGCTCCTGGGCTGGGAGTTTGAATGGACATCCTGTCTCTTAGTGTCTGAGAAGGACCATGCATTTTGCTTTTAATTTTTATTTGTTTTATGAAACCACTTAAAATTCTAGATTTAATTCTAAGGTTTAGCCAGTGTCAGTTGTGGAGTTGTACAGCGTCATGGGTACCTGGCTCTCAGTGATGCCAGTTTCTGAGCATTCTTCCCCCGGAGTGTAGTTGGAGCCACTGACTTATCATGAAGAACAGACTGGCTACCATTTCATTATGTTACAAAAGACTGTGATTTTAGCTTACTCACCATTCTGCCCTGTTCTCTTTTTTATGTCCTATAATGAATGAAGCTGCATATTAAGGGATGCTCCCTGGAGAAATGTTATGTAGCAAGGAAACATAATGGAAGAACTCATGAGGGGCAGAAGCAGGAAGTGAGTCCTGCTAACAATCTCAAACTAACGGAGGAAGTGGATCTTTCCTTAGTCAAGCCTAGAGATGACTGGTGCCTTGTGAAAACCCAAAACTAGACAAGGTGCTAAGAGCCTGTGTGATAATAAATGTTTCTTGTTAAAGCTCCTAAGTTTGGGGAAATTTTACAGATTGCAATGGATAACTCAAATGTAGTCTCCTTGTGGTTTATGTGTGATAAATCACACATGAAGCTAAGTAAGATATGCTGTTTTGATAGTGAACCTGGTTTGAGGGCAAAGCAGGGGGGAAAGCCCCAAATGTAAGGAATTTGTAGACTTTAAGTGAATGTTCTTTACTGGAAAGCACTCTTATCCTCAACAAAGGTGGGAAACCTGAAGTCGAAATCAAGTAAACAACAGAAGGCTAGCCATGCTTAATGCTGATACTTCTACATTATAAAGACATTTGTGTTTACACATGCAAGAAGGTATTTAATGTGCATCAAAATTCAAACAATTCTTTTCCAAGCTAGTATTGAAATGGTGTCCTGGACTGTGCCATGAACCGCAGTAATTACTCATGCTGAGGCCTGGGGACAAGTGAGCAGTGATCCAGCTTTAACGCTTCAGTGATTTGGTCCAGACACCTAGTAGACAATCAGTTCTAGGTGTGAACTGTTTTGTCAATAAACCTTCAGGTCATTAGAAATGTCTAGTTTTCTCTTTCTGAGTCATTAATACTTTTGTAATCACAGGATGCACCTGCATTCTTCTCAGGGCAGATTTTAACTTGCCTACTTGCACTGGTATGCTTTATTTCCCCCTCCCTATAAAAATACTGAGGCAAAGAAGAACTCCCATCAATAGAAACAGTTTAAAGTATCATTCAAAAGCCAGAGCTTTGCCTTGGACCACTTAGAAGAAGCCTCTGTCTCTCTCTTTTCTGTACTGTTTGCAACAACTGGATGTGGCAATTCACTTTAGGAGCTAGGAAACTAAAGCTTCAGAGATGTGAACTGGATTATTAGGTCATCAAATCTCTTAGGGGAGGACCGGAATGGAAATCTTTGTGTCTTGCTTAGTTTCATGGGGTTTCTAGCACTCTTTGCTGCCAGAGGCTACTTTTTGGAATCCTCCTGAGCAAGCAAGCATGAAAGCTTTCTGCCAGAGAGGAAAATTCTCTTCATTAGTAAGCAATGGAAATATCTGTGTAGCAAGTTGTAGTTGTTACATGCTAACTTCTGATGGAGAAACAGAACATCTAAACAAAGAAGAAAAAGCACCACATGCAGATCTGCTACTGCAGAAAACTGAACAGGAAGAATAAATGGCCATTATCAGCTTTCTGGTGGGAAATTCATGGGCAGCTATGGGAAATGTGTTCATCACACATAATCAAGATGGGGATGTTTTGCCAGAGGTGTGTAATGTCAGGTGTTGGCCTGGATTTTGGGCCAGAATTTTTATTTTAATAGGGTTCTCAGTTAATTTGTAAATTCATTAAAGTTTGAGAGTCTCTGGCCTGGCATGTATAGCATATATGAATTTTAAAAGTATATTAATCTGCATTTTGAATGTAATTGTTTGTATATACAATTTTAAGTAGTATTTAATAAAAATTTCACAACTGACTTACTCAAGTATCTGAGTCATACAGTAGAGAAACCCAAGAAGTCTCATGACTGGCTTTTTCTTCTCATCCAAATACTATGTGGCAATTGGTTTATCCAACTGCCACAACTGCTCTTTCATAGGAGTGATAGTTGCAGTTAAGAAGTATGATAGTTAATTTCATATGTCATTTTGACTGGGTCAGAGGTTCCCAAGATAACTGGTGAAATATTATTTCTGGTGTGTTTTCTTGAGGGTGTTTCCAAAAGAGAGAGTCTTTGAGTTGGTAGACCGAATTAAGCAGGTAGCCGTCCCCAATGTGGATGGATATAAAATAGTGGGCTGAGTGCCCAAATAAGGCCAAAGGACAGATGATGGGCAAATTACCTCTGTCCATCCCCCCCCCCCACCTTCTTGACCAGAAATATCACCTTGCTCGTAGGCATCAGAGCTCTTGGACCTCAGACTTTTGACCTGTGTGACTTATCCTAGCAGATCCCACCTTCTCAGGGCTTTAGACTCAACAAATTCCCTGACACTCATGATTCTTTAATCATGAGACAACCCCTATGCTAAAGATGTGCCTCTCTCTGCTCAGCCTGCTCTGCTCTTCTGGACAGTCCCAACTCAGTCTCTAACACACAGAGAAGAAAAGCCATTGCTTCTAAGGAAGAGTTACATTTTCTTCCTGCTGAATACAATAGCTTTGACACAACAGAGTATGCCGTCTATTGGCATAAGTTTCTTTTCTCATTTGATTTCCTGGTGTTATCAAGAGGGAAACTCAAGGCTTGTGCTAAGGAGGAGCCACTGCTTAGTTTTACCCATTTTCACAACTTTTATCTGATTTTTGTTTTAGCTTTGTACTATATATACATTTGTAAGCAATGTATGTGTGTGTATGTGTATACTAATTTATGCACACTTTTTTCTTGAGATCTCCCTTTTTCCATTACTCACTATAAACTGTACCTGGACATTATGAATCTGACAGAAGAGACTATAGTTTGCTAAGAACAATACACAACTGAAGTGATTTTGTACTAAATTCACAGAATTTTTGGTAGTCTGTTTGTCTGCTTATCTCTGATTTTATATACAACCAGATTTTCCAATAATTCTTCCAAGCCATCTCTTAGAATTCTACTGCAGTTCTAATAGAGTACCATCCTGGTGGTCTTTTTGAGGAATTAGCCACCTATGATAGGTTGGGCAATTAGAAATAACTGCCTTGCAATGCTTATGAAACTCTTCTGCATGTTTTTATTTAAAAAGCAATGAGAAGATTTTTAAAGGTTTTTTTTTTTTAGTTGATTTAGAGTTGATTTCTACTTTACAAAGGTTTTTCTATTTAGCTCCCATTTTTGAATGAGCTATTTACTAAATAACCTTTCTTGTTTGTTTTTGTTGTTTGTTTGTTTTTCAGGACTGTCGGTAGTATCTTAAATTACACTATAATTAAATTCTCATTTTTCATTTAGCTTACTAGGGGTGTAGGTGAAGGTGGGTGGGGCCTGGGGGATTATACAACTGAAGTTCAAACCAAAGCTGCATCTTCAGCAGCATCTGTGGGAGGACTCTTTCTCAGGCTTCATCCCTGGATTAGGGCTATTATGATACAAAAGTTCATGAACTATTTTAACAAAAGAGCCCACAGTTTATGTACTGTGAAGTTAAATTCATCATGAATGACTGGAATTTTCTGCCATGCTTGTTGAGTGGGGCTTCCTTCAGAGCTTCCTTCTGAGTGTATCTGAAGAATATAAGGATTTTGAGATTTAATACTACTCCCAGTCAAGATATTATTTTCTAATCTACTTTACAGTTTCTCAAACTTTTTTTTCTTTGCTAAAAGTTTTTCTAAGTAATAAAAGATTTTAATGCTTCAGAAATGTGTTGTGATGGCAAAGTCAGGGGTTCTGTCTTATCAACTTCATTTCTGTTTTGTTGACCCTGTCTAGATAAACAGTTTAAATAAATTATTTGTTGAACAAATAGTCCAGTAGCTCTCCAAGGTGCTGTGTTCTTTCATAAGCGGCATTGACAGGGATCATGAGAGCTGGGACTGCAGCCTGTCTCTGATTAGTCTAATCTCAGTGCATTGCTACTGAGGATAATACCAAGTACATGTTCTGTGCATGCATGCATACAGACATGCTGGAGTGGGTGTCTGCATGATGCATATGTGTAAGCACAAATTCCTGGAATATACTGGCTCCAAGCAAAAAAAGCGATATTTGTCCAAAATAGGGAAGTTTCTTAACTATCTTTCAACAACTTCTGGAATATTCTATTATTACAAAGTTCTCCAGAATAAATAGAAAATGAATAGAAACCAGTTTTATGCAGCAGTATTTCTTTAAGTCTCAAAGTATGAAAAATGGTGACATTTAATTGCATCAGTAAAAGTTCTTCCTGGATCCAGGTTGCAAAGACTTGGTCTCCAGAGAGATCACTGAATAGGATTCCTGGAGATATTTTTCATCTTTGATTGTGTTTCATGGCTTCCCTCCATGGAACAGGGTTAGATCATTGCACACTCGGCTACAAAGAGTGAAAACTTACTTCGCTATAGCCCTTGGAGTCTTTTAGACTTAACTATATGTACAAAGGCAGGTCCAACTTGTGTCATGATTCCTCTGTAAGCTGGGCATGTGTGAAGCTTTTTTCTCCTTTTTTCTATGGCAGCCTATATTTCTACTCCTTACTTCACCTTTGCTTTGACAGTTGTGCAAGTATAAGCCAGGTCTCAACTCCCAAATAAAAGGTTCTTCTGCAGGTCCTGAGACCCTGACATTTTCCTTGCCTCCCCAGCAATTAAGTCCTCCCTCCTTTGCCTCTAGATCAGAAGTGATCTTCTTAATTCATCTACACTTGCCTCGGTGATTTTCCTGGATTCTAAGAGCAGAGGACAGCCTCTGGCCTGCAGTCCATGAAACTATCCAACACAAGACAAATTGTTGTTACTTCTTACTTTCTCTTAGTTCACTACTCTTCACCCTTCACCTTTCATGCTTCACCCTTCAGCCTTCATCATTCATCAGGACTTTTGAGTTTCTTCAGAATATCAGAGAATTTATGAATATCTGTGAGCCTTACAGAAAGGCTACAGAATCTCATATATGTAGAACCTGAAGATATCCAAAGTTAGAAAAGAAAGAATGTGGTTATTAGAGGCTAGGGATGGGGAAGGGGCAGAGTGAGAAAATACTAGTATAAAGGTAGTTTCAGCTAGACTAGAAGAGTGAGCTTTTGTGACCTCTTCCACATGTTGATAACTATGGTTAGTAAATTATTGTATATTTCAAACATACAAGAAAGAAAAAGAGTTTAGCTATTCATACCATGAAAATGTCTGTGAAGTAATTAGCTTGATTTGATTATTCCATAATGAACACACCTATTAAAAATTCATACTGTGTCCTCAAAATATATAGATTTATTACTTGCCAATTAAAATATAAAACACAGGAGCTGGAGAGATAGCTCAGCAGTTTAGATGAACACTTTCTGCTCTTCCAAAGGACAAGGGTTCAGTTCCTAGTACCACACTGTGGCTCACAACCATCTTTAATTCCAGTCCCAGAGCATCCGATTCTCTCTTCTGCACTCCAAGGACACCAGGCACGCATGTAGTCCACAGATGTACATGCACACAGAACACTTATACACATTAAATGAATGAGTAAAATAATAATATGAAAGCACATCCGGGGATATGCATCAGTAGTAGCACACCTGTCTAACTTATGCAAGGGCCTGGGCTTCATCTCCAGCTCTACATAGTTTTTAAATTAAAAATTAGATAATGGTGCAGAGAAATGTAAAGGATACTTGCCTCCAAGCCTGACAACCCAAGTTCAATCCAAGTTCAATCCCTAAGACCCTCATGGTAGAAGGAGAGAACCAACTCCTAAAAGCTGCCTTTGGCCTTCACATATGTGCTATGGCATACACATGCACCCAACATCAAGGAAAGCAATAAGATATTAAATAAAAATTCTGGCCTTATGATTATTTTATTTCAAATACCATGAATATTAAAATTTCATCAACCTAAGTTTTCATTATGACCAGATTTCTGAGGAAGGATTTATCTAACACAGAGCTGAAGTCACTCTATATAAAAGGCTTGTGAGAGAATAATTTCAGTATTTCCAACTTTTTTTCCTATAGGACTAAAATCAACCTATTTAGTTATCAGTGTTTATTAAAACATAATAATTTAGGATTGCAAAGAATAAGTTTTATGGATTCTTTTTTTCCAGTAAAAAGTTTAAATAGGATAGAGTATCCAAGTTACCCTTCCTTAAAGATGGAATGGTCTCTAAATATCTACTTTGGGTCACTCTGAAAGTTTGTAGCACTTCTGGCTGGGATACATGCCTAACACACATAATAGCCAGTGGATTGTCCTCAAGGATAATTTAGGTCTTAGATTAAAAACTGCTACATTATGTAATCAGACAAAGAATTTGAGTGCTCTTCTGATATAAAGTAAAATGGCCCAGGAAGGTGTTTATCAGCGTTCAGCAAGTTATTAGAAGTTTGCTGGGGGGAGTTACTGGGAAGGAGCCAGTCATGGGTCTGTGCTGTATAACCGTGGCTCTTTCAGATCTGGTTTTTGTCCCTCATTACAGTGTCTCTATTCCTATCGGAAGCTACTTCTTGTGAGGCGTTTCTGAGGCAAAAGGACCTTCACTATTCTGCTGGGTTACAGGATGGTCACTCCTTCTGAGTTTTGGATTTTAATTTCCAACTTCTCCCAACTTCTCCCCAATATTCTCTATCAAATGCTCTACCCCAAGAAGGAATTGTGTCTTAGACCATACTTTTGGGGGCATATTTCCTTTTTTGTATGGTATGTGCTTTAGCCAATTGTGAGCCTGCCTCTGTCACATACTCGGTTTATTTTACTTTTAACAGTTTATCAGGTACTTGTGATGTTCCATGCATTGCTTGTCTAAACTGTTGTCTGTTTTATTGTTATTTGCCAAATCATGGGTCAGTTATGCTGAGTTCTCTAAGTATTATACTATGATCTTTCCTTTTTTCATTAGACTCTATCAAAATTGTTTTCATCTTCTTTTGACTTTATCAAATGACAACAGAGGTGTTTCTCAGGCTTAATTGAGTTTTTTAAATGCTAGCTGAATAGTTTTGCATCATAATTGAGCAATCTCATTAAAACACTGCCTACTTAGCACACTAACATGGATGTACAACTATTTGAAGAGTATCTAATGTTTTAGAATTTAAATGAAATCTCTCTCTCTCTCTCTCTCTCTCTCTCTCTCTCTCTCTCTCTCTTTCATTTATTTAGCACCCAATTTTGCAATGTTGATCTGCTGTCTTTTTATCATTTTAATCTCCGATCAGATGAAATAAGAATTCCAAGCTGTGGCAAACTTCTTGGTACTTAGCCTTCCGTTCTTGTATTTCTTCACTTTGCTTTCCCTAAATGTTTACATATCAATTAGGGCTGAGCTACAAACCTGCAATTGTTTTAACTTCTTGTAATGATAGTGTTTTCTTCTGCCAATGTTTGCATGCAGTTTTCTTGATCAGTTTTGGTTTTGAGTGTTCAATTTGCAGTTACCTCCTGGAAAAAACAGTGTGCTAATGGATTTCAGATGTGGCATGAATAACTTATTTGTACATTCCTGCAAAATCAAACACATTTGGAATGAATTTTGTTTACTCTTTGGTTTCAAAGAATCAAATCATGCCAGTAACTCAACAAGTGCAAAGGCAATCCTTAAAAGGGGACTTAGTGATTTCAGAGAATATAGGTTGGTGTTTTCTGTTGGACAAAGAAATCATAAGCCAGCACCCTTGCACATTCCTGAAGTTACCCAGGCTTGCAACTCTACTCTAATCTGCTGTTTTGTTCTACGGAGAGGGGGGAATTCATTCCACAGATTAAGTGTTAACTAGTCCTAACAAGAATCTCCTCCTGTGATGGGAAGCACATCTTTGATCAAGTTTATACTGAAAAGAAGACACGAATGTACTTTTCAAATATCTGATGACTCATAGAGTATGAACAGAGTGGGGTGGTGCTCTGCATCTATGTTCCTGGGGAGATTCCCCATTGCTTTGGTAACTGACAGATTTTTTGGGTCAAAGCCGGAACCTTATGTGGTTCAGTGTGAACTGAACCTCCAAACCACCATGCTTCCTTCATACAAGTCTGTGTCATGAGCTTAAGGGGGGTCCATATACAAGACATGGGTCTCTCTGAGAGCCAGTCATCACAGAGCACAGCTACAGTTTCATTTG
>JADRCD010206931.1:0-35015 GCA_019843815.1 Montemys delectorum
CACACACACACACGCAACTCTTTAAGGTTTACACCACACACACACACACGCGCGCGCGCGTGCAACTCTTTAAGGTTTACACCACACACACACACGCAAGCATGCACTCACCCACCCACCCCCCCACCCGCAGGTACACACAGACACATAAACACACACAGGTCCAACTTGGCAATCCTGCCCCTCCTACCTGTAGTAGTGGCTGTTGACAGGTGTCTGGCTGGGAAAGCCCAGCATCCCGCACACAACCCTGCTGTTGTTCATGGTCCAACCCTGGTCACACACCTGCCTCCAGTGGCCCTCGTACCTTACTTCCACAGCCCCCTCAGTCACTGGGCTGTGCCTTTTGGCACTGGCGAGGATGGGTTTGAGGCGTACCTCTTCTAGCCCCCGGCCCTGCAAGGCATAGAGTCACCTCACCATAGGCCATGTCCCTGGGGTCCTGGGCCTCCTGGAGACCACTGAAGATGTCCCTGAGAGGCTTAGAATCACCTTGCTGCCCTTCATTGTCAGCCCCATAGAACAGGGGGCATTTGCTGAAGGCTATAGGGAAAATGGAAGCCAAAGTCTTGGTTTGTCTAGACCCTTTCCCTCCTTGGACCTATCAAACTGAGAACAAGGATGAGGGTGTTTGCTGGGCATGGAGGGGTCATCTTTGTACCACCCTGAAAAGAACTGATATGCGCAGGAATAGTTGCTTGAAACCAACTCCCGTTTCCTTGATTCCTCAGGACCCACTACCCCTATTTCTGGATGACTTAAACCAGTATGGAGCACCCCAAGGTGGCCCATTGCAGACCCAGTGTGCCAGGGCCAGCTGTCCTCAGGCAGAGGCTGCCTGGCAAGCAGAGGGTGGGATCCAGCTCCCTGCCCTGCCCATTACTGTTGTTTGGCTTGAGCTGTTTTTAGCTTGGGGCTGTTTGTCCTAGGAAGAGGCAGCAATTGTGGCCAAGCCTGTGGCTGAAGCAGCCCCTTAGTCCCACGTCTGCCTCCTTCATGGGGAGCAGCTTCTCAGATCCCACCAGGCCTGGTAGTGTCTGCTTCCCTGACTGGCTCTACACGAATGGCTTCTCCTTCCCACCCAGGTTCACTCTGCAAGGAGGCTTTCTGCCCACATCCAGCCCTCAGTTCAGGACAGGACCTAGACAGCCGCCTCACCTGGGGCCCGAGGGCATTGGAGACCTTCTCGGAGTGATAGCCGTGTTGGCGCTGTGGATGGCATACCACCCCAACATCTTCCGAGTGTCTGCAGTCACTGACACCCCAGCCGTTAGAGCCACACTGATCTAGGGTCTTCTCGGTACCCAAACAGCGAACATTGTCCAGCCAGATGGGGCCTGTTGGGGAGGGAAGATGAACTCAAGGCTGAGGAGAGAGAGAGACCACTTTCTCTCTGGTGGGACACTACACTGCCAAGCCCCGAGGAGCAAGGAAAAGGAAGGGAGTTGGTTCTCTGGGATCTTAGTGTCCAGACCCCTGCCCACTGCTTCCTTTTGGTGTCAGGTCCACAGAAACTGTTTCTGGAAAGTGGCAGGTAGATCTAGTGACTGATCACCAGTCCATCTGCCTACCATTCTGTCCACCAATTACTTCCTAAAGTACCCACTGCGTGCAAATCACTATGCTCAGAGAAGTTAGGCTTGGTGGTGCTGGTTATCTCATTCCAAGCTGAGAATGGGAAGGTCAGAGCAGAGGTCATCTGCAACTACACCCAAGAAGTGCCTCCAAGAGGCCATTTCACCTAGTCATGAAAGGTTGGGTAGGCTTCTAGGAAGTTCTGTTGGAGCCTCAGTCAGCCCAGTCCTAAGAGAAAGAAGCTGGCTTCCATGTCTTTGTATCCTGTGCGGCAAGGTGTCATGGTCACTCACCCTCTCCTTGACCGTACTTGGCACTGTGTGCCCACGTCAAGGCCGACTCAAAGCCCAGCTGTCGGCAGGCCACTGTAGCCTCCTGGAGAGCGAAGTCATCATCACACACCGTGCCCCACTGGCCCTGGTGCAGCACCTCCAAGCGGCCCTCCTCTGGCCTGTCTGCTGGACCCACAAGCCTGAGCTTCTTGGTGCCTAATGACTGGGGCCTGCTGGAGGGGGTTTGGCTTAGCAGCAGTAGCAGGAACAGAGAGAAGGTGGGTGGTGGGGGCCACATCATGGTGACTCCGGGGCACCTGGGGAAGGAATGAATGGTGATTACCACCTCTACCCAAGGAGAGTAGGCAGGAGGAAGAGAGGCCTACTCACCAAATGCAGTCCCTGGATACTCCAGGAGTACCATCAGGTTAGAAACATCTGCCTAGCCATAACACCACTGTCTGGCTTCTGCTGTCCCCAGCATCCCAAGTAAAGGGAGGTGCATGAGTGCTAGGGTGGGAAGGACTATTCAGGGCAATAGAGTCCTTCCACTACTGCTGTGTGGCCTGGCCAAGTCTCTTAAATTTCAGGCCCCAGTTCTTTATTTCCAAGGTTGAGCCAAATATCATCTACTATCTCCTCCAGCTTGGGTGGCATGTCCCTCCAGCCACAGACCAGACCATGGAGCTGTGTGGTTCATGCACTGGGTACAACAATTTTGGGAGGGACTTCACTTCAGTCCACTTGTTAAGCCAGGTGTCAGGACATGAAAGTGAAGACTTTAAACATACTCCTTACCTTCACGTCACACAGAGATGTAGGGTTGGGGGAGGCTTTTAAAGAAGGGATGTATAAGCTGGGCATGGTGGCTCCCACATATAATCCCAGTACTTGGGAGATAGAGGCAGGAAGATCGAGTGTCCAAGGTCAGCCTCCGTTACATGAGCCACGTGAAACCCTGTCTCAAAAAACAGCTAACCAAGAAAGGAAGAAAAGGAAGGAAGGAAGGAAGGAAGGAAGGAAGGAAGGAAGGAAGGGAGGGAGGAAAGGAGGGAGGGAGGGAGGGAGAAGAGAAAGGACTGCTTAACCTGGGTCTTGTTGGATGAATGAGAGTTCTCCAGGTCTGGAAAGGGGCTATTTCAGCTAGAGAGGACAGGTAAAGGGGATAGAGGGAAAGAGTTTATGCAGGAGCAGAGCAGGAGGTACCAATCTCCCATTTCTGCTGGGATGTGAAAGGGAGGGGCAGGCAGGTCCCAGGTGATAGAGGAGCTTGTTCACCTTGCAGAACATCTTCCCATCATCTTATTAGGATGAGAAACCCTGAGCAGGTTCAGGGAGGGACATATATATATAGTGGGGGGAATGGGGAGCAAGCTGGAGCCCTTAGTGCTTTAGTGACTTTAGTTCTGGGACTGGCAGGCAGGGCAGGGAACAGAGATGAACCATGTCTGAACAGAGCTACTAGAGTCTCCAGAGACTGTTCACTGCTGATGTTCTTCCACCCTGGCTTTGGAGGTCACCCCAGGATGGATAGAGAAAAGTGATACCCTGCCAGTGCCTGTGTCTTCTGAGTGATTTAAAAAGAAAAATAAACAGGATCTTGTTATAGAGCTAGAGATGGCTTTGAGTTTGGGACCCTCCTGCCTCTGCCTTCCAACTCCTGGAATTGCAGGACAAGCCAGTGCAGCTGGCCTCTTGGGGGTTATCAGTTAGGCCAGATGTTGAGGCACCTGGAGACATTAAACACTACTCCTTACCCTCACTACACATGGACAGAGAAGTGAGAAGACTTTTTAAAGGGGTAACAGGTGAGCCAAGAATGGGGGCCTCTGCACATAATCCTGGCACTTGAGAGGCCAAGGAAGGAGGATCAAGAGTTGAGCGTCACCCCTGGCTATCTAGCAGCTCTACTCATGGAGAAGTTTGCAGCTCATCAGCCAAGTAGAGAAAGTCTCAGGCTCTTGCCCAAGGTTGGGATCCAGCTGAGAATCGCTCCTTATTCCCCCAGGACCCAGTGCTGCCCCCAGCCCCATGGACTTATTAGTGCAAGGCTGGATGAAAAGGAATGGAGGTATACCAGATGGCCTTGGGAGTGAGGACTACCTGTTGCACTGTAGTGTCCAGAATGATGCCAAATGTGAATGTGGCACTCTGAACCATCTGTGGTTGCCTGTGTGGGAGGTGCCATGGGGCTCACCATGTGGGAGGGCTTTCCAGCGGAGTTGGACTGCCTGGGTTCAAATTCCACTTCCTCACTAACTTAAGTCATGTAAAACAACTTTGCACCTCAATGTCTGTCTCCCCTCTGTCAAAGGGAAGTGACAACATCTACATCTACCAAATCCATAGGGACATGCCAGTCTCTATGAAGAGTAACTTGCAGAAATGAACCATCAATATCACTATGGCAGCTTGATAGAACCGTGGGTCTCCACTGTCCAGATGTGGGTCCCTAGACTCACCCCTGTCCCTTCCACCTACACTATGAGGCCAGACCCCACCCCCACCCCATCTGCCATACCGAGACTAGGCCAACCTTCCCATTGGCTCTGCTGCACTTTCTCCCAGATGACAACCCCGACGTGGTGTCACTCCACACTTGAGGCCCTGGGGAAATCCTAGCTGATTGTTACCAGAGTGTTCTCTGACACTTTCCAGGTCCCTTTTCTCCTCTGTGCTCCTCTGAGGGGGTGCCTGGGGTCACGGGGTCTGAGCTGAGAGGTGACCCTAAACTGTTCCTGCTAAGGGTCAGGGAACTACCATCAGTGACCATGCCAAGAGTCCAGGTTTCCTCTCTTGGTCTCTCAGTTTGCACACATGTGAAATGGGAAGTGGTCCTCGGGTGTAACATGCTGTTGGGGGTCTCTGATAGGCTAGGCTGTTCTGTTTTGTGACTGTGGCTAAAGTCCCCACTGCATGGAGGAGGTCTCCTCAGAAGCCACAGGCCTTCAGGATCCTTGCCTGGAGACAGGGGTGGGCTTCTGCTGCCAGACCCTGGGCTGTAAGCCCTTCCTTTCGAGCCGCCAGGAGGCAGACTCTAGAGAGGTCCCCTGGAATACTTCCTACCCACTCCAGGTTCCCAGAACGTATACTCACACAAAGTTCTTTTTCTCAGTGTCCACCCTAAGACAGAGCCTTCATCGCCCAGGGCCCATTGCCCATCATCCTACTCAGACTCTTAAACTCCTACACACACTTCAACACCCAGCTCAAATGCTATCCCTCCAAAAAGGCCTCCCAGTGTCCTACCTTCCTATTTGTTCCCACACACCTGAGTACAGGAGGACTGGGCTAAGCATTGGGCCTCGGAGATTGAAGGAGTTCCTTCTCTTCCCCCGGGGAGAAGGGAAGGGGTGAGGCAGGCGCAGGATCCAAGTGCCTCTGGGGACATGTCTGACTTGGCATCTCCATTTCACAGATGGAAAAGTCAGGGCCCGAGAAATGAAATAGCTGGACAGGCCAGAATTCAAACAGGCCACCTGGCTACAGGCTAGGCTCTCTCTCGAAACCACAAGAGTGATTGATGTTGGATGAGGGAGGAAGAGGAGTGAATGGAACTCTACCTTGTCCCTGGCTGTGACTCAGGCTGAAGTGCAAGTGCGCTGGCGTGAGGTCTGAAGACACCGGCACCTGGCCTGGCCAGGAGCGAAGGCTGGAAGAGGATGATTGCCCAAGATTCCTAGAGCATGGGGTGGGGGGCTGTTCTGTGACCCCCAGCTGTGTGGGTCCTTTCTCCAAGTCCTTTCTCTGTGGCTCTCTGGGCCCTTGGTCTAAGCCCTGCACCCTTATGACATAGTTCCTGTGGTTAGAGCAGAGCCTGCAAATGGGCCCCCACCTATATAGAGCTGGGGGAAGGTGGGATTTGAAGCTCCCTGCCTCCAAACCTCCTTTCACCTCCTCTCCAGCAGTCAGCTCTGTGTTGGTAGTAGAGGAGAGCCCAGCTCTGCCCCAGCGCTTAGTGTCCCAAGTCACAGGAAAGACATCTAGTTCTATTTTACCCTGCCCGAGCATTCTTACAGGGTGAGAAATGGTTACACACAGTGTGTTCACAAACCTAACACGCAGACTCCTGCGGGCCAGAGCTCTCCACTCATGCAGCCTTGAACCATCTCCCCTAACATGGGCACTTGTCCAGTGGGGAAGCAGGTTGTGACCCATCGGGGACTGGACTGACTTATCCATGGTATTCCCCCATCCCTCGAAGCCCCTAGAACCCCCAGAGGCCTGCCCACCCGCGAGAGACAAAAGAAAGGACCGACAGACAGCAAGAGGCAGACAGGAGATCGCAACAGGCAGGAGCTCACCAGCTGGATCCGGAGGTCGGGGCTGGGCAGGGCGCCGCGGCAGAGCAGCGCTAACGGGCCTCCCGAGGTGCCCTGGGGGCTTTTTATCCGCCAGCCTCCCGCCCCAAGCCCGGGCCTTCCCCGGGGGAGGTCGCAGGCCCCGCCCCGGGCGCGCCTGTGTGCACGGGCAGCCCCGCCCGGCCGGCCATCAGCCAAGCGCACAGCTCGGGACGGGGCCAAGTTGGGAAGTCCCGAGCGCTGTGGATAGTGCGGGGGTGACGGAGTCCCCGGAGAAGTACGGTGGGGACAGCGTCGGGTGGCAAGGATTGTGTCTGCGAGTCCCTCTGCAGGCACGGTTTTCTCCTCTGTCTAATGGGCGATCAGAGCTGTGTCCCATTGACCTTATAGAACTGAGCACCCCAGTTTTAGGTCTGGATCCCGTGAGCTGCTTATGCAGTACTATGCAGGCGTACTTTTGGGGTGAGGGCCCCATTCAGTGGTAGGGTGATGCTGCTTGAGTAACAGGGGGCAGCCTGTCTGTGACCTGGTCCCCAAGGTTTTACTGAAGGCGGCTTGAGAGCAAAGCTCTGCTCAGTGTAAAGTTCAGTCCTAGGAGACAGGATTTGCTTCCCAGAGTCATGAACCTCGCAGCAGAGAACTTAAGATTTCCGGTACTTAGCCAGGATGTCCCTGGTCCTTGCCAGGTTTAGGGGGGTGGGGGCAATGGAGGCTAGAGGGGAATAAGAGGCTAGGTAACACAACAAATGGAGGAAGGCTGAGGAGGGGAGTCCCCCGCTGAAGTAACAACTCGGCTCAGGCCTCCTGGCTTCCAGTCCTGGTCCCTTCAGCTCCTTCAGAATCTCACTTGTGAAATGAGTAGATGTTCCCAGCTTCCTCTCTAGTCTCAGAGCAGTGAGTGGTGAGTGGCACGTCCCCCACCTTGCCTCAGACTGCCAGGTATCCTAATGGTTTCTTCATTCAAGACCCTCTGTCGATTTTCTCCTACGTGCTAGAAAAAGGGCTGAAGTGCTAGACGCTGGCAGGGGTTGGGGGGGGGGGGGTAGGGCTGTCAGTCTACAGAGGGAGGACCTGCAAATAAACGTAACCCCAAGGCAGAGGTAATAAGGGCCAAGATGGCACAGATGGCACGTGACAGCCAGGTCACCTTGACCATGTTGCCAGAGACCTGGGTCCACCTCTAGCAGCTCATGTCTAAGATGTTCCCCCCAGTGGCCCTGCCCCACCCGACCTGGGCCCAAAACATTCCCCAAGATGAATCAACAGGAAAGAATGCTCCCAGCCTCGGGTCAGTGGCAGAGGCAGAAACCCGGCTCCTCCTCTAGGGACAATGAGGCAGCTGTGGACCAGGATACCAGGTATGCACGGGCCTCCACCCTCTGCCCAGCCACCTCTAATGCTGAGCCAGGAGCAACACGGAAGGCTCCGCCCGCTGCGAGTCATCCACCAGGCCTGGCTGCCCAGAGCTAAAAATACCTTGGAGCCCAATGAATGAATTGATGTTGGCCGGAAGTCCTTACCTTGAGAGACTGGGCAGAGGCAAAGGTGGGCAGTGGATGAGGGTCTTCCTTGAAAAATGAGGGTATTGGGCCTAAGCTTAATTCTAGTGGGATTTTCCTCAGGAACTATTCCCTCATTCTTAAGTGCTAGTTAGTGAGGGTCAAAGGGAGAACTCAGTTGTCTCCACTGCCTGTGACAGGTCTGGAATAATAAGATTTAACTAGGTCTGTCTGCAGCTTCCTCCTTCCTGACTCGTTGGCCTCACAGGACCTCAGCCCAAGGTCTATGACACTCCACCACACTCTTCGTGGGTGAGCTGGTATCTGCCTTGCCTCCATAGTTCTTTGACTTTATTTATCCTAATTCTATTACGAGTCCCACAACAGTACTCAGTAACTACTCATCGATGGAATATATGGTCTAGGAGTCCCAAGTCCCCAGACTGGTCCTGGGAAGACACAGGCAAGCGCCACTTGTGGTCCTGTCCTTCCCTCTGTGACTTTATAGAGTAGTGGATACGTACAACCAACCAGCCGGGAGAAGCCCCTGCTAGGATCACTGTAACGGCAGGGGGGCATTGGGAAACTGTTGCTCTGGGGTCCATCTCATTCAACCCTCTCAAAAACTCTGTGTGCCGTACCTTCACAATTTTAATAACATGATAAAATGGGGCAGAGAGGGGTTACACAACATGGTCAAAGCCACATAGCTATCGTGGGGAGTGGGGGGGAGGGGAGAGGCAGGGAACCAGATCTCACCTAAGTGCCTCACCGCTGGAGAATGGCGTGGATGAAAGCCTAGGTGAGGAGCCTGAAAAGATGATCAGTGTTGACTGTCAACTTGACAGGGGCTGGGATCACTGAGACTAACCTCTGGCATGTCTATAAAGGACTTTGCAGATTGAGTTACTAGCTGTGGATGGCTCTGCTCCATGGACCAGGGTCCTGGACAGAATCAGGAGAGAGGGAGCTGTGCCTTGGCTTCAAGGCTCTGCTTCCTGACTGTGACTGAAATGTGACCATGGGGTTCACGCTCCTGCTGCTGCCTCTCCCCTGCCGTGATGGGCTGTCTCCCCTCCCACACACACACACACACACACTGAGAGTTAAACGACACGACACCCTTCCTTAAGCTGGTTTTGACACAGCAAAGGGGGAGTAACTAATACATGGATGACTAGGGAAAAATGAAAAAAGCCTTCCAGTGCATTGGAGGCTGCGGTGCTTTGCACATACCTGGGAGTTTCGATTCCAGCTCTGACGGAGCCCTGTGGTTCCTGGAAGTCAACTGACCCAGCCAAGGCACTTCCTCCAGCATCTGTCTCTCCCCTTTGCATCTCAGATCCTCCTTGGCATCCCTTCTCCACTGACCGCAAGTCCCTCACCAGTGTGCTATGGTAACAGCCTGGAAATGGCTTTGCTGTCCCCGGCTTGGTTATACCTCACACAGACTGACCTTCCGGAAGTGCTGTCAAGCTTTGCCTCTCTGCCTTCCTTCCATAGCCCCCTCATGCTACTGGATAGGGCTCCATGGTTGCTCTTCCTACCAGCTCTGCTCAGAGCTCCTTGATGTCACCATCCTTGCTCTTCTGACCCTGGCTAAACTCGAGTTCTGTCCGTGCCACAGGTTCCTCCATTAGAGCTTCTTACATGAGTGCTCCCAAAGTAGTGGGTGCTGGGGGAAAAAAAATCACAGACCTGAACCAGACAGTCTGCGCCCTCAGGGGTCAAGGACACATAGAGCTGAACGGAAGGTGGACCATGGTAGTGGGGAGTGGGATGGACAGGGGACACAAACCAGCAAGCTAGACTTTTCTCTCGGTGAGAAACGTTAGCAGGCTTGGCTACGGAGGCTGGGGGACTTTTCAGAGGAGGTTGGGTGGTTCCATGAAGAAAGAAAAGCCCAGCAGAGAGGATGGAAGATAACCCAGGAGAGAATTTCTGGGGAGAAAGAAGGGATGAGGTGGCTGGAAGAAAAGAGGAAATCATGGGCAAGGCAGAAGACGTTTGTTTCAACCCCTTCCTTTGGGAAAACTAAGGAGAATACTCAATTACTAAGGTTTAGAGTTAGACTGGCTTACCCCAACATCTGCAGGGACCTCGGGTAAGAATCAGAGGGGCCCTGCTCTATACATATGCCTAATGTTTACAAGTTATAAACCAGTCTAACTTACTGCTAAATAAACATGCTCCATCTTCCAACCCTGATGTGCACACGCACACCTTTAGGAAAACCTACCAGGTTGGAGTTCAGAACTCTCCAGTCCTTGCAGTTCTGGGGAGCATGTTATTACAGAACCTCCTCCTGTAGCCTCGGCTCCCTATGTACCCAGTCCCTTTCTACCCTTCCTCCATCCCCAGGACAGGGGGCCTTGGGCTGTCATGGCTCCCTAAGCAGTGTAGCTCTCAGCACACAACTGTCCTGTCGTGACATGCCCAATGTACACTTCAGAGGGGCAGAGTCACTCAGCTTTAGCTTTGGGGTTATAGAAGGGGAGAGGACTCGCCCAGGGAGGACAGTGAAGACGTGTGACCTGGATTTAAGTCTGTTGAATAAGGAAGGATGAAGAGTGGGGAGAGAAAGGAGGAGAGAGACAGAGACAGAGACAGAGAGATAGAGAGAGACAGAGACAGAGAGAGACAGAGATAGAGAGAGAGACAAAGACATACATACATACACACACACACACAGAGAGACAGAGAGACAGAGACAGACAAAGATAGACAGAGAGACAGAGACAAAGACAGACACACAGAGAGACAGACAAAGACAGACACACACAGAGACAAAGAGACAGAGAGACAGAGAGAGACAGAGAGACAAAGACAGACACACATACAGAGAGAGAGAGAGAGAGAGAGAGAGAGAGAGAGAGAGAGAGAGAGAACCAGGAACCCAGGATGCACAGCAGGGACAGGAGCATCCTGGCAGAGACCTGTGAGCCTCCAGTCCCATCCTTAGTGTGTGTGAGGGCAACACAGATTTCTGAGGAAGTGGGGGCTCGGATTTGAGGAACCTGGATCTTTCTAACCTGACTGGAGCTAAGGTACAAGTCCACACAGTCATACCTTGGGCTGGACTGGGTTGGGGTGGAGGGACAGTGAGGATTATTCTAAGCAGTGAACTGCTAAAGGAAGGATCCAGATGCATGTTCCAGGTTCCCAGAGGGATGCCCTGACTTTCCATAAATGTTTAGACCTTCAGTCATTGCTACTTGTTTCCGACAACAATATTCATTTCTTCCCCAGTTTCCCTTTCCTGTCCCTGTATCAGGAAGCTTGCTCTCTCTTCCCCACCCCTCCTCCCTTCTCATACTTGACTTCTTCTCACCTGGGGAAGATTGAAGTCACCATCGCCTCTCTGCTCTCCCTCTCCATCACTCTCTTCCTCCCCTCTAGATCACTTTACTTCATCTCTCTCCTCTCCCTCTTAGCCACAGACCCTCCTGAAACTCCTCTTCAAGACATCCCCAACTCCTTCTGAGACATCCCCTACTCTGTCCCCTGATTCACAGCCATCTGCAACCCTTCAATCCTCTGTCTCAGCAGCTAAATGTAGGCACAGCACAATGCCTGGGCATGCTTCTGCTCAGTTATATTAAAGCCATACATTCTGTGGGGACACGAGACTGAAGGAAGATGGTACCAGAGCCTAGCAACCCCCGAGGTCTCTTCCTGACCTCACCATGCCTGCACTGCCCTTTTGTACCCACCAGTAATTGAGACTCTTTTTCTCACATGGCACCAGACAAGTTAAATTAAAAGACATTTCTTATGCCATGTTTTCCTGGGTCTTTCGTAGCAACAAGAATAGTAACAGTGATTCTTCCTCCAGTCTCTCTTGGCAGGTGAGATTACCAGGCCTTAGTGGGATAGCCTTGGGACTTTAGTGGCTGTAAGATGGCTCCCCTCCATTTGGGTTTTATCTCATAACAGCCCCTCTGGGGAAAATCATTAATTGAGGACAGAGGCACATGAAACTATAGTCTTAGCTGTCCTGGGACTCACTGTGTAGGACAAGCTGGCCTTGAACTCACAGAGATGGACTTGCCTCCCCTCCCAAGTCCTGGGATTAAAGGCATGCATCACCATGCCCAGCAATTGTTTGAGGTTAGAACTGACAGATTCTGAAGGGTTTATTTTTATGTAACATCTCATATTATGCTTCCAGAAACCAGCAGGATTTCTGGAATCCTGATAGGAGACATGCTGGTGGGAATTTTGGTGACTTGGCTTGACAAGGGGTTGAGGAAAGATCAGATAGCCAAGATACCCAATAAAAAGCCCAGGGGGTGGTTTGGGTCCATTGGCATCAAAGGGCAATCAAGACTAAGCTGGACCTCAGTGAATGAAGGGATGGGAGACAGGCCCCATCAGAAGCCATTATCAATCCACTGGACATGATCAGATAGGGCAGGGACCACACTCCTGACACCATAATCTGATCCAATGATTCTTTAAGAGTAGTCCTGGACCCATTTGCAGCCACACAGGAGGAACAACAATATGAACTAACCAGTACCCCCAGAGCTCCCAGGGACTAAATCACCAACCAAAGAGTACACATGGTGGGACTCATGGCTCCAGCTGCATATATAGCAGAAGATGGCCTAGTCAGTCATCAATGGGAGGAGAGGCCCGTGGTCCTGTGAAGGCTCAATGCCCCAGTGTAGGGGAGTGCCAGGGCCAGGAAGAGGAAAAGGGTGGGTTGGTGAGCAGAGGGGAACCCAGAAAAGGGGATAGCATTTGAAATGTAAATAAATAAAATATCTAATAAAAAAAGAGAGTAGTCCTGGACCATCAGCATCACTTGAGAACATTCTAGAGATGACAGTTGCTAGGCCCCACCTTAGATCTACTGAATCGCAAACTCGGAATGGAACCGAGCACCTGGTACCTGTCAAGCCCCCCAGATAATAATTCTGGGTCCTTTTGACACAGGAGAACCTCTTCTATACCCACACTCTTAGGAAATGTTTGTTTTTACAGAATCTAGAAACTTGTGGATGCTGTTTTCCTCGGCATCTCAGACTTACCTGGTGAATTTAGCCCACTCCAGGTCTCTGGCTTCTGGTAGGACTCCTTCATGTATACTGGGCTGAGTCTCTGGACATCCCAGGATTCTGCATCCAGGGTTATTCTCAAATGCATTTGTGGTAGTTTGAAAGAAAATGATCCCGTAGGTTCATAGGAATTGGTACTCTTGTGAGATGTGGCCTTGTTGAAGTAGGTGTACAATGCTGCAGGAAGTCTGTCACTGGGGATAGGTTTTGAGGTCTCAGGAGCTCAAGGCGGACCTAGTATGATTCATTTTCTTCCGGTTGCCTGTGGATCCAGATGTAGAACTCCCAGCTCCCTCTCCAGCACTGCATCTGCCTGCATGCTGCCATGCTTCCTGCCATGATGATAGTGGATTAAACCTCTGAACTATAAACCAGCCCCAATTAAATGGCTTCCTTCATAAGAGTTGCCATGATCATGGTGTACCTTCATAGCAATAAAATCCTAACTAAGACAGCATCTGAATCTCTTGCTACTGGGATGGATTACTGGGTGGATCTATAGGATCTTATGAGTACTTCCATGCCCCCAAGGAGTCCATCCTGTTGTGAGACATTTGTGCGTGGGAACATTACTCATTACAGGTCTTAGTAGATTCCTGCCTTTCTTGGGCCAAAAATAGGAGGTTAGGTCAACATATAGGTTGTAGCAGAGTCTTCCTTTGGGATAGGAAATTCAGCGTTTCTGCAACACCATAAGAATCAATGCCGTTGTAAACTTCAGACTCTATAAAATCTGAGGTCTCCTAGAGACCAGTTGGCCACCAGGGTCACTGAAGCCTGTGGAAGGACCAAGAGCTCATCCCTAACGTCCTCCTTCCCCTTGGGGTTGGTCCTTGCCTTTATAACTTACAGTGGACTCTGAGTCTTAGCCCTATCTCAGATACCCCAGTGGTCAAGGAAGAGTTAAATACCTGTCGGGTTGTTAGATGTTTTCACAGAAGAAAACTGCCCAGAAAGGAGCAGAAAAGCTTCATTTCCTAGCCACTTCCCCAAAACCACTTTTCTTAGGATGGCTTGACCTCTACGTGTTGACTGCAGCATCCAGAGGAAATGCAGCTAACCTGAACCTCCTTTTAGCCTTGAGTGCTAGTAAACAAGGTGGGGAGAGGGATTCCACCAGCATAGCAGCAGCAATGTGCTTCTGAGGGGAAGTAATTTCCTCTCTTCATCACCAATTAATGAGCATAGCTCCTGCCCACCAGGGCTCTTTGACTTCCTGTCACTGTGGTGAGGTGGAGTGATGGGAACTTGGTGTAACGCCTTATGCCTTTGGCAAGCATCAGTAAATCAAAGCTAATGGCTGAATGCGTCTCATTCATGACAGGGTGTTGTCCTCTACTAACTCCTGGGCACAGGTCCATCATCTTTGCAAAGAGAACACTTTTCTAGGCACTACAGGAACACAGGGAGGCAAAGGCCCAGCTCCTTTCCTCAGTGTGAGCCAGCTAAGTCAAGAATTGCAGGCCTATCGTCGTACAGAAAGCACGAATCCCAGAAGCCTGTGAGATCATTTATTTACTTGTCCATTGGACAGGTATGTATTGAGCACTTACTGTCCAGGTAGTAACTTGGGGACTCTTACAAAGAAAATCAAGCCCAAGGCTCTCTATATACTGGTAGAGTCACAAGTATAAGGACCACACGTTCCAGGTTCCTGTCTCTGTCACTCAGGTAGCAGCCATGTCCCCATCCCTAATCAGGTGATCGCTCCATTTCCATTGGGTTTTCCGAAGGGCATTGCCATGTATTCATAAGCAGGCTGTGCACTTGAGTTAAGTGTTTTCCATTATCTTTCACCCCGGCTTTGTTTTGCTCCCTCATCTTCCCATAGGTGATGTTCGGTACCCAAGAAGCTTCTAGTGGCCAGAGGGTCTTGCTGATGATGCTCCTCTCCAGGAGTGTCCTATCCCCCCCTCTCCAGGCACAGGGTGGCGCACCCTTTCCTCAGAAGTGAGGAGGATGCCTCACCATGGTACGCCACACATCACATACACCAACCCCAGCTTTTCACAGACGCTCTGTTGGTTACCGCAGCTTACACCACACTTTTCATCCCGTAGTGTGAGCCCTTCAAAGTGGTTGTCTTTCCAAACCGCCTGGCTTATTGTAGCTCCTTCGTGTTTCTATACCTATTTTAGAATCTCCTTCGAAAAGGGCTGATAGGAATTTAATTGATATTGCACTGAATTTAGAGATCCATTTTAGGAGAGACAACATTTCAAAAAAATTCGCGCCTTCTGATGCAGAGTTCTCCATTTGTTTTAGTCTTCCCTGATTTCTTTAATCAGTAGTTTGTAGGGTTTTTTTTTAGCATAAATAACCAACATGCTATAAAATTTCATTAGACTTATTTAAAAAGTACTGACATATTTTGGTACTATTATAAGTAGGATGTAAGTGTTCTTTTTTAATTCTGATTAGTCATTGCTTGTATATAAAACACAATCAACTTTTTACATATCAACCTTGTGTCCTGTGAAACTGCTTAGGTCCCAGTAATATTAGATTTTCTGTGTCAGCTGTTGTCTGTGAATCGTGAGTTTCTTTCTCTTTTAAACATTAATTTTTATTTGTGAGTATGGGTGTTTTACCTGTGTTTATGTCTGTGCATCGTGTGCATGCAGTGCCCTGGGGTGGACTTAGATTCCTGGAACTGGAGTTACAGATGGTTATGAGCTGCTTGGGAAACGAACCCAGGTCTCTGCAGGAAGTTAACAACTGAACTAAATGACAATGAAAACATAATTTGTCAAAACTTGTGGGATGGGGTGGAGGAACAGTTCTGTTTTTTTTTTGTGTGTGTGTGTGTGTGTGTGTGTGTGTGTGTGTGTTATGGATTATTTAGAAATGTGTTCCTTCATTTCTGTGTTTGGCTGAACCACTTATTTTTTTTTTTATTTAACCTCTGTTTGGCTTTATTATGGCCAGATAATACACCCTCTGATTTATGAATTTGTTGAGGCTTGTTTTATGGTCAGGGCATAGTAAAAGGCATATGTTCTAGGAACATGGGAAAAGAATGTATATTCTGTCATTGGCAGGTGGAGTTTTCTACCTCAGTTGAGGCCTGAGAGTGTTTTAAATTCTTCTGTATCTCCTAACATCTGGTCTGGTTATTCTATTACTTGTTAAATATTCTGATGTCTCCGCCTGTACTTGGACGTTCCTATTTCCTCTTTTAGATTCATGGGGTTTATCATCACATAGTTTGTATTCCGACTTATATGCACACAAATTTAGGATGGCTATGCTTTCTTCTTCTTCTTCTTCTTCTTCTTTTTTTTTTTTTTTTTCAAGACAGGGTTTCTCTGTGTAGCCCTGGCTGTCCTGGAACTCACTCTGTAGATCAGGCTGGCCTCGAACTCAGAAATCTGCCTGCCTCTGCCTCCCAGGTGCTGGGATCAAAGGCGTGCGCCACCAGCGCCCGGCTGATGGCTATGCTTTCTGTGCACACAGGTTTAGGGTGGCTATGCCTTTAGGAGGACTGACCTTGTTAAGGTCCCTCTCTGTCTGCTCGTTATCTTTGCTCCAAAATGAACTATCTGATATGAATACAGGTAAACCTGTCTCCTTCCCTCCATGTTTCTCCTCTCCTCTCTCTCTCTCTATTTACCTAAAACTGTATCTCACTATGTAGCCCAGGATCTTTGAACATGAGTCCCCTGCCTCAGTCCTCAGAGTCTTGGGATTACAGGTGTGTATCACCACACCAGCCTGATTTTCTTCTGATCAGTGTCTGATAACGTACCCTTCGCTGTCCCTGCCTGCTGAACTGGCTATACTGTTGGTATTTGAAGTGAGTTTCTTGTAGTCAGTTATAGTTGTGTCACATTTTTAATACACTTTGCACCTAAATTGGTATTTTTCATTTATATTTGGTGAAATTACTGGCGTATCAGTACCCAAGTCTGCCATTTCATTTTGTTCTCTCTCTCTCTCTCTCTCTCTCTCTCTCTCTCTCTCTCTCTCTCTGTGCATGCACATGAATGAGACAGAGATGTGTTCTTGTCTCTATTTTTTGCCTCTTTGTAAGTTACTTCAACATTGTTTAGAATTCCATTATGATTAACCTATGATTTTTGTTTTGTAGCCTGTAAAAAGGATTTCTTTAAGTATTATATATTCCTATTTATCACAGTCAACTGGCACTATCACTAGAAATCTTTCACATCTTTTGCCCCTCCTCATATATAACACAGTTTGTGGTTTTTTAAAATAATAATTTATTTTATGTATATTGATTTATTTTATTTATATAGATTTATTTTATGTATATCAGCAATTTATGTGTATATATATGTATATAGATAGATTATATGTGCATGTATATATATAAGTATGTATATATAAGTGTGTATGTGTATATGTATATGTATATGTATATGTACACCTGGATGCCAGAAGAGGGCATCAGACCTCATTATAGATGGTTGTGAGCCACCATGTAGTTGCTGGGGATTGAACTCAGGACCTCTGGAAGAACAGACAATGCTTTTAACCACTGAGCCTTCCCTCCAGCCCTAGAACATAGTTTTAAATCAGCCTGTATATAATATTATTTGTGTCTTTCCCTCAAATGTAATTTAGAAAACAAGAACAAACAGACAGTGGTGGCTTGCCATCTTGCCATTCTCCTGTTCTTCTTTGTTCTTCCCCAGCATTTAACGTTCCCTCTTCTCTCTTCCTTTCTGTATGCAGAGCTTCTGTTTGCTGTTCTTTTAGGGAAAATCTCCTAGCCACAATTTCAATTTTTCCCTTTCACCAGACAATTGTCCTCTTTGCCTTAAAAGGTTTCCTTGGTAGGGAGCTGCAGAGATGTGTCAGCCAATCCAGGCATTTGCTACTCTTGCAGAGTTGGGTTCCCAGCACCCCTGTCAGGTGACCATGACAGCCAGTGACTCCATAGGGTCCATTGTCTTTTTCTGGCCTCCAAGGGCACCTGTACACATGTGACTAATACTCACATGGACACGTACACATAGATAAATAGGAATAAAAGACTTCCTGGATCTAGAGTTCCGGGTCGAGAGTCCCTTCCTTGAGGCGTGCTGCTTCTTTCTAACTCGGGTGTCTGTAGCCTGCTGTCTCCCTGGTTGTCTCCGTATGGAAGGAGTCTCCTTCGTGCTGTTTCACAGCTGCTTTGGTTTTTATAAGTTTGGCTGTGGTTGTCTTGACACAGATTGGTTTGGGTTTATTCATTTCCTGCCTTTATAGGTTTATACACTGGGAAATCTGGGAAATTTCCACTGCTCTTTTTTCAGGTACTTTTTCGGTCCTGCCTTCTCTTTGTCCTGCCTCCAGGACTGCAGTGCGTGGTACATGTAAGATCTGGTCCTTAAGCCCAAAGTTCCCGGAGGTCCCCATCATTCTTTGTCAGTCTCTGTGTCAGGATTATGTAATTCCTTGTTCTTGCCTTGGTCTCCCCAAGATATTCTTGAGATTACTCGAGGAGATTTGAATTTTTCTTTATTGCTTTTTTTCTATCGCAGAACTTCCTTTTTATTCTAGTTTTGTTCCTCAGTTTTACCTCAGCTCTCCCTTTAGTGTTGTGGGAGAAAAGTTTCTGTGTCGTCTTCCTGGAAGCTGAAGTTTATGCTTCCTCCTGGCTGTCTGAAGACTGTGTGAAGGGTATCCTTGCTTCCTTAAATAAGTTACAATTTTCCAGGGAAGTTTCATTCCACACCCCCACCCCCACTGAGCTGGAGATTTTCTTCGTTGGAAGAGTTTTAACTGGATTCAGCGTATCAAGAGTTAAATGGGTTATCTAATTCTCCTTGAGTGGGTGGGTGGGTGGATTCCAGGAGGGTCCCAAGCCCCATCTTTTAGAATTGCCAAGGGGACTAACTACTGTGGATTGAATGAAAAATGTCCCTCATGGGCTCATGTGTTTGAACAGCTGGTTTCTAGTTGGTGGCACTGTTTTAGGAGGCCATGGAACCCTTATGCCTGGAAGCCCTGCTGGAGGAGTGGGTCACTGGAAGCCAGCTGTGAGGGTCTCATGTGAGAACTGCACCCTGCCCGTGGTTCTCATCTGTGTGTGTGTGTGTGTGTGTGTGTGTGTGTGTGTGTGTGTGTATGAATCACACCCTGCATCTGGTTCTCATCCATGCATCTGTGTGTATGTGTGTCTGTGTAAATCACATTTTCTTTTATTTTTAGTGTGGTTGGGGATGTGCTCTCCCAGCTCCCCGCTCCTGCACCCATCGCTGCCTTCTCCACCATGATGGACATCCAGCACTCTGTAACCATAAGCCAGAGCAGACTCTCTCTCCTCTAAGTTGCTCTTGTCATGGTATTTTATCCCAGAAACAGAAAAGTCACAAAGACAATGTCTATATTTGGGGAAATGGCTCCTGAAGATTCTATTAAGGCTCTTGAGTCTCTTCCTCTTTTTAAAGTGGGTCCTACATTTCATGATTGCTGTCTTTATAAAAAGAATACAGGGGATGGGAGGCGGGGTGGACGCTGAGACCACAGGCACAAAGAGAAAGCCATGTGGAAACAGAACCACACAGTGGAGACATGCTGCCACAAGTCAAGGAACTCTGAGAGGCTTCACAGTCTGGAAGAGGCAGGGAAAATCCTGTGGCTCTGGTGCCATAGTCTTGTTGGGTTCTGGAGCCACCTAGGAGACCAGCTTTGCAGCTTCTCCAAGGGAACTGTTAGCCTAGATTACTCCAATGACTCCAAGGGAACTGTTAGCCTAGATTAGTCCAGTGACTCCTAGGAGGGACTGTCTTGATTGTGCTAATTGAAGCTTTTCCTAGTCCTGGCCAGCAAAAGAAAGAAGGGAGCAAAAATGAACTTCTGCTGCTTTAAACTGCCCACCTATTTTGTAGGAATTCTCTTGGCAGCAACAAGCAAATCCTGAAACACTCAGATGAAAAGTGACCAGGAGATCACCAAGTACCCTGCTGCTGCTGCTGCTGCTGCTGCTTCGAGATCACAGCAATGGTGTGCCTGTCACTCACCTCCCGAGCCTCACTCACAATGCACCCGGAACTCATCCACACTTAAGATTTTAATAGCTACTCAAATTTTGCTATGACCTGCACAGTGTCTCTGCTCAGCCCCCAAAGAGGAGAAAGGGCTGGAGGTCAGCGGGCGTAGCTCTGCCAAAAGACACGCGTAGAGGCGCCTTACCTGCTGTTCCTCACATCTTCCTAGGGGAGCCTTTGGGGTGACATTGAGCTGAGGCCTGTGTTATTTGGAAACAATGAATACTAACTTTATCTAATTTTAACAGCAAGAAATCTATTGGAAGGCCATAGGAAAGGGTAGACATTGTGAGATCAGGCTAAGGGAAGGCAACCTGCCCATCAGCTGAAACTACAGGGTTTTGATTCAGACATCCTCCAAAGAAGTCGCCTCAGGTCATCCCATGTTGCTCTAAGTTCCTAGCAGAGAGCATCCTGCTTGGCCAGAGGATACCTGTGTTCAGGGCTGGGGTAAAAGGTGCCGAGGTGAAGCCCACCTGAGATACCATGAAATGAGAGGGTAGCCCTTGGAAGAAACTATGGAGCAGATGCCAAGATAAGAGAAAAGGACAAGGATCAAAATGCTGCCCAGCAGAGGGTGGTCTAGTCCATTGTTCCGTCTCCAGGTTCCTTCCCCAAGCATGACTTCTTGCTCTGTGCCTAGGAAGGGCCTGGAAAAGCACTGAGTTTTTCTTTGTTTTTGTTTGTTTGTTTCTTTGTTTTTTGTTGTTGTTGTTGTTTTCTTTTTTGAGACTGAGTTTCATTCTGAAGGTCAAGCTGGCCTGCAAGCTATCCTTAACCCGTAGCAATTCCCCTGCCTCAACCCCTGCAGCACTGTGATTACAGGCTTGAGCCCCCACCAACCCCTCCTCTTTAACTTTAGAGGATACCTTGAGTCAGCGATGAGCGATG
This sequence comes from Montemys delectorum, assembly GCA_019843815.1. Taxonomy (NCBI): domain Eukaryota; kingdom Metazoa; phylum Chordata; class Mammalia; order Rodentia; family Muridae; genus Montemys; species Montemys delectorum. Next base: position 20,600 of record JADRCD010206931.1, read on the forward strand.
ATTAGACTGTGATCATTCTATTTAAGTGCCTCACTTAATCAATTACAACCATCCAGGCTGCCTCCTAGTATTGATCACAGAGTTCCTGGTTCTGAAAATCTACAAGCACCCTCCTGGGACACAGCCATTGCCACTATGAATCTCCTCAGCATAACAATGCTCTGAGCTGAAGCACAACTTTCTGCGGTTTGCTTGGGATCCTTGCTCATCCTAATTGTTTCTGAGACAGGACCAAATGGCAGTCCCTGCTATTACTAACCCAAACCTAAGCAAGAAAGAGCAGTTCGGTTAATGGCACATATAGCTGCTCCCATGGGGGAAGGATGGGCTTGATTGGCCCATACACCTATCAGAGGACACAAGACACAGTCTAGAGATCGGCTATGAACATGTTCAAGGATGATGATTGAGGAGAGGTGACCCCATGCAGACACCAAGACACCCTATCTACCCATAACCATCCTAGCAGGTACTAGTGGCTCTCAGGCCTGGCCACGAACCTGTGGAGGGCGGCAAGAAGGGCATAGGCAATGGGGGAAAGTGAGGAAGAGCTGGAGGCCAAGCACAAGGAGACAGCTACTATAATTTTCAAACAGGAAGCACATCATACAGACACGTGCCTCAGTCCTGACCTTGCCTGAAGAATCAGAATCTTGGGTATCTTTATTTCTTCAAGTTCCTTGTGATAGTTTGTTTTAGGTTGAGCAAAGACCTTACTGTGCTAGTCTATTTACCTCCGGTGCCTTTGTATCCTAAGTGCTGAGGTTACAGATGTGGCTCACTGTGCCTGGTTTTCCCAGGAAATCTTGTTGCACATTAACATTAATCATCTCTGGAGTAAAACAGGATTCTTATCCTGATGGCCTGGGCCCTGGACATCTGTGTTGTCCTCTGAAATCACCTAGACTTTTTTTATTTATTTGTTTGTTTATTGCATTTTTGTATGTGTGGGCATGTACACTCCACAGTGTGTATGCAGAGGTCAGAGGACAATCTGAAGTAGCTTATTCTCTCCTTTTGTCAGGATATGTTATAAAAGCAACAGAATTGAAATGTATGCATTGTCCTTTGTAGAGTGGGTTTGAGGAAGGCCATTAGGTTTTATCATTGGGGAGGTGGTAGCCCCTGGTAGAGGCTGGTCAGGAGTGCATGAATGGAGAATAAACTCACACACACTCTCAGGGATTCTCAACTCCAGTCAGTGTGCACCAGAATTACCAAGGAGTGGCAACAGGAAAGCTTCTTGGGCTTTGGCACCATAGCCAGCATCACATGATGCTGGTGTGGATGCCAGAGTACCCTTGAAACACCTCTGTAATCCTTCACAAAATTGCCTCCCTCCCTGGGCTTGGCAGAAAGCCTGCTCACTGCCAATCTTTTTGGTAATGGAGCAGGGACCTTCCCTCCATTTGTATGGAGCCAGCAGTGTTCAAAGAGTCAGGTCGGGAGCTCTGCGTAGAACAGCTCTTTTCCCTGAGTGTAATCTCCTGCGCGGTAGGTATTAACAACCGTTCAGCGAGTGGGATGTAGCTGCTCTTCTCAGGACCCCCTTGTGTCCCTGGAAAGTTTTACAAAAGACCAGATCTACCCATCTCATCCACCTCTAATTCATTTGGAATTTCAAGCAAGCAGGGAAAACCAGAATTAACTAAATATTTAATTCGTGTCCATTAATGCTAGAATCTTGATTTTAGTTCAAATTTATGGCCTGGTTGTATTTTTTATCACTGGCCATATATTGTCTATAAGCCACTGGCTCCTTTCATATAATAAAACATTTGGTATATCCATCCCCATTTTATAGGATTGGAAGCATAACTTGAGTGTTCTCAGTGATTATAGAAACATCTAGTGTTTGTTTTTATGATGCTGTTGGTTGTAACTGTGATAAATTTGTTGTTGGGTTGCTACTAATCTGGACATAAACACACTTACTATTCAGTGCCTGCAGGATACAGGAGCTGCTCTAACAATACATTTCTATTATGCTGTATTTAGGAATCTTTTGAGGCAAATGTGAGACTGCTGTTACACTGACTGTGGCTGTTGTTATAGATTGTGAGGTTGTTGTTACACTGACTGTGGCTGTTGCTACACTGACTGTGGCTGTTGTTACCCCAACTGTGGCTGTTGTTACACAGACTGGCTGTTGTTTCAGATGGTAAGGCTGTTGGTACCCTGACATGGCTGTTGGTACGCTGGTGATATACAACTAAAGGGTTGGATGTCAACAAAGCAATGCTCAGAAGCAAAGTTCTTGATTTAAGACGTGACTTCAGCAACTCCTTGTGGGACAGAGTAGGTGTGATTGACACAAACAGCTGGGAGAGGACCATGCAGGTCTCCTCCTGCTCCTTGGCCAGGCCAGAACCCTGGACTGTCCAGAACAACTCTTGCATAAGATCCCCTAGTCTTCTACCCTCAGTGAAACTCATGTGGAAGTTATTTTGGGCTGGGTAGTAGAATGTGGGTAGACCTGATCTTCCCTACACAGAAGTCCTTGTTGCTAGTGAATTCCTTTTGTGTAACTAAATTTCTAGAATGGATGAAGTGGACTGTTTCATATAATATAAACTCTGGGAGAAGGTCTAGAATCCGATGTTCTTTGAAGATAAGGAAAAAAATTAAACAATACAGAAAGAAAACCAACTTTTCCTGAAAACAGAGCAGGTGCCAGGCTGCCCTGAGGCTACCCTGTCTCATTGGCCCTCGGGAAAGCCCCTATCTGTGGGAACTCCAATACCTTCCTAAGGATGAGAAAAGTAAGACCAGGTGGAGTTAGATAGCGTGTCACTGTCATCACGTGAGAAGGCAGCTCTGCTGTAATGAGGTTTTCCCCAGTGAGGATCCATGCAGCCCACCCGCAAGCCCTAACCCTATGCTTTCCTGAGAGGTCTTTGGACAGTGGAGGGTGAGGGTGAGTCCAAACCCAGGGGAATGAGAAGTCAGAGGCACTAGAGAGACCTTAGGGACATGCCCGCATTTCTAGCCTCTTTTGCCAGAGAGAAGCTAGGAGGATGTCTACTTCCTGGGCTGGATCTAGTCCCTGGTCTGAGAACACACTGAGCACTCCTGAAAACTTCATTCAAACCGGTATGTGTATCTCCACCTCAGTATTTCTGGAGGACGTCATGTCCTTGGGATAGACTGGAAGTGACCACACCTGAATCCTAAGCCTTTATTTAGAGCTTAATTTTGATGCTCAGAGGCTCACTATGCAACAATTGAAATACCACAAATTGTGGCCTCACTGAACCTGCGGGACTCATTCTGAGCAGAGACTTGAGGGCCAGAGAAGCAGAGAAACCTGCCCACAGGTATACAGCAGACTCCTAACTGGGCCAACAGCTGTGACCCCGTTGCAGCTCCTCTTACCATGTCCACTTGAAGCTTCACCCTGAGGGATTTTAGCACTAGGCACACCTGGATGTTTCAGAGCAGGCCCCACCAGACCCACATCCACTTCAAGTCCCCTTCCCGCCTCCACTACAGGGTCTCTGTGTAGCCTTGGCTGTCCTGGAACTCATTCTGTAGATGAGGTTGGCCTTGAATTCACAGATCCACCTGCTTCTGCCTCCCAAGCACTGGGATTAAAGCCACCTAGCCTCTTCAACTCATCTTTAGACCTGGGTTTTATTTCAGTTCATTAAGTTCTGGCCCCTACCTTGGCACAGAAGATGATCTGACTTTCAGGTGAAGGTCAAAAAGAAAGGATGCCCATTCTTGGTACGCAAACTGGCGCAAGTTAGTCTGTGAAGACAATTTGGCTCTATCTTCAAAGTTAAATGTACATATAGCACATAGTCCGAGTCATTCCTGGGTGTTTCCCTAAAGGAATAAGAATAGATTTACATAAAAATGTATACATGAATGCTTTTTTTAGCAGCTGGATTCAAACTCAACAAACAAGCAAATATCCTCAAAACGTCCCAAATATTTTTCAGTAGATAAGTAAAACTGTGGAACACCCACATGGTGGCTCCTACTCAGCCACACAAGGATCAAATGCGATGGCCAGTGACCCTCTGAGGCACCTTGTGGCCACAGGAGCTAGCCTCAGCATTAAAGACCTTTTGACTGCGTTTATAGAACATTTTAGAAGAGGCAAAGCCACAGTGAAAAGACCACATTAGCAGTGGTCAGGGGTTCTGGATGTGACTTCTAAGGTAGCAAGCAGAAATGGACTGTGTGTGAATCTGCCTAACAGAGCAAGGCCTACAAGCTGCTACAAATGAACTCTCAGTAAGCTCACCCCCCCACCCCTGCGCACACACCCCCCCACTCCCCCAAAGATACAATTATCCCAAGGCAACCAACATAACAGCAGGGCTTGGCATGTAGCTCAGTAATAGAGCCCTTGCTTGATGAGCTTCAGACCCTAGGTTTGCTCTCTAGCCCTCTCTGGTCAGCAATAGCAACAGCCTCGGGGAGCTATATGCCTCAAATAAGATAAAAAGCATGAAGGAAAAGACATGTGGTGACTAGCAGGTATCCAGACCTCACAGTGCCAGGAAGGGGACCATCGCAGGGAGAAGGAGGCTGGGGCTGCAGACCCCACTGTCTGCTGTGCCTTGGCCTCAGAATGACTTCCCTGCTTTATAGGAATGCTCCCTCCTGATCACCCCCTTCTCCTACACAGTCTGAAGGAGCACCAGTTCCTAGATTTTCTCTGGAGTCCCTGGAAGCTCGCCAGGAGGCACCAAAGACCCTCTGCCCTCTGGATTCTGGGGAGCAGATGGCTGGCTCAAGGGACAGAGGTGTGAATCACACTTGAGTGTTACTTGGCGCTCCGCCCACTCCCTGGGATTCCAGAGAAAGGAAAACTACCGCTGCTGCTTCCACCCCAGTCATCTATCAGAGAGCAGTCTCGCTCCACCCTTTTTACCAGGAAAGAGTCCGGAAGCAAATTAGCTGGAGTCAGCTAAACTAGCCAGGAACTTGGGAAAGCATGCATGAATAATCCAAGGATGCTGGGAAGAGGAACTGCAGGGTAGCTAGCTAGCTCCCAGCTGAAGCTGATGCTGGCAGAGCCTCTGGGCATGTCTGAGGCTGGGAGCTATGGAATGACTCACGGGACCCAAGGTTGCATCAGGAGAGAAGAGGGAGGAAGAGCTCAATGGTGGCTCTAGCCTGTTTGTAGTTAGGGGTGGGGCGTACATTCTTGGAGTGGTGTCTTATGGCTTGAAGTGATGGGCTAGGTGGTGGGCAGAGCTGGGCCATTCCAGGTGGTTCTGGGGCTACAGTGTCAGCAAGCAGTACTTTTCCCCCCGAATTACTCATCCAGCCTCAAAACAACCCCACCCACTTGCTTCAGAGGCTGCCCTGCATTTTTCACCTTTGGGCTATCATGCCAAGAAGAAATATCAGCCCAGGAGGAAGCTTTTGGCCAAGTTCAAAGGGAAGGGCTTTGGGGAATGGAAAGTCCTTTGAAACCTGCCTCAGATGGTGACGGCCTGACCCAGATTTTCCCTTTTCAAAAATATGCTCAGAGCTCAAAGGCCCGGGTGTCATGTAGACATGGGTGTGACAGAGTTCAAGGAAAACAGAAAACAGGAACACAGCTGCAATTTCACTCAGAGAAACCTCAAACCTGTGTTCAGCCAGCCAGCCTCCAGGGCTTAGCCTGTTCGGGCACCTTCCTGTGGGTACTCCAGGGACACTTGTAGGGGTTGAGCCTGGAGCACATTGGGGCCAATTCCTGTCCCAAAAGGAGAATCCTCTACTTTGTCCCTCCTGCCTGGCTATCTCAGTTCCCTGAGACCCGGCAGGTGACCCAGCCATCACCCAGCAGGGATCCCCTACCTAGCTGGTGTTTCTGAAGGCCTGGCACTTCAAAGAAGTGGGCCAGGGTTACATTCTGTACATGCACTTCTCGTGTTCTACAGTTTGCTGTCATCTCCATGACAGACAAAAATCTCGTCTGTCTTCCTTCTAGCAGGGCAAGAGGGTTTGACCCAGAAAGGATAATCTTGGGTCTCATCCAAGTCTGATGCCTACCTTTCCCTTGGAAAAAGAGTTGGAGGCAGCTTTCTTGGAGGTTCCAGTCCAGCTGGAACTGTTCAACCCAGAATTATTAGGTTATCCATAGAGTGTCAGTACCGCAACACACATGAGTCTCACCTGAACCCAGCTGCCAGGGGCCCTCAGAGCACCCCATCAAAGCAAGTCTCTGCTCTCACATCGCAGGCTCTTGTCTCCTTTATTCTCTCCTATCTGCCATGGATCCCGTGCTGAGTTATACTTGGCAGCATCTCTCAGCCCAAGCCCAGAGTTCTGTTCTCCACGTTGTGGTGTGGCCCAGACTCTGAGGCACATCCCTTTGCTAGCTGCCCCCTGGTAGGTTCTGCCAGTGGGAGGCAAGAAGGAGACAAAGAGAAGAGGGAGTTGGGCCTTGCTCTTTCTAGATACCTCACCCAAGGATGGTTCTTTATCTTGGTAGTTAAAGCCAGTTCCTGTGTCTGGCTTTGACACACAGTTCTAGACTCCGCTTCCTTGTATCCTCCACTTCAGATGTACCAAGCAAAGTAATTCCTTCCTCAGAAGCCTCATGCTTTCTCCAGCCCTAGCTCCTAGCGTCTAACAACACCTTTCGGTGTGTTTTGGCCTGGGACTGGCAGCTGCTGTTTTCAACCAATCCATTCCCGTATCACATGCTTATTTTCTATGTATGTATGTATGTATGTATGTATGTATGTATGTATGTATCTATCTATCTATCTATCTATCTATCTGTCTATCTATCTATCTATGTATCTATCAGCTGTCTTTTTGTCATCCAATAACTAGTTAGCCAATTCACTAGATTAAATGTTCTCGGTTAAAGTAACTGCTGTAGTTTCTGTTTCTCTGACCAGACACTAGCTGCCACCCACCCCACGGCTGCCACCCACCCCACGGCTGCCACCCACCCCACGGCTGCCACACACCTCACGGCTACCACCTACCCCATGGCTGCCACACACCCCATGGCTGCCAAGCGACTGAACAAGTGAGCTATAATTTCCCATCTGTTTTTCATCCATCCAAGGAGTAGGTGACTGCCACTTTACCTAGTCACCACACTGTGCTGTGGCCATTCCAGCCCCAAACAAGAAATCCTGATATCCTGGCTAGCTCTATAACCCAATCAGGGGCAAAATTATGGATTCCTCTTCATCTTAGAAGTAGTAGGACACAGAGATCACTAGAAGAGAGGGGGCACAGTTGTCTGCCTTCAGGGCTTCTTGGGCTTATGGTCTCCCCGCCCCCGTGGTATGAGACATCCCACTAAATCCCCAATACCAGGGTTTCTCCAGGGTTATGCTTTTGTGCCCATTTCTCTGCCTGAAGCCAGTTAGGGATGATCCCTATGGTACAGTGGAATTTCTCAGGGCCCAAATGGAATGAGGGGGTTCCAATACTCTCAACAGCAAGGTTGTTCCTCGCTCCTCATAGCAGCAACAGAAAGTCAGGACTGGAAGAACACAAGGACCAACTGTCCCAATGCTGCCATTTTTTACAAATGGATACAGAGAGGTTGGGCAGCTTGCTAAAGTCTCACTGTCATTAGAAGCAAGCTGTGGCTAAAGCAGGATTCTCTGTCTCTAGAGAACTCCCGGCTCCTCTCATGGGTCACAGTGAAACCACTTGGTCACTGGGTCTCCGAAGGCCAACTGAGTTAAAAGAGTTCTCTGCTAAGCCCCGACTTAGATGATGCCTCCTCTGAGTTCTCCCCCTTGATCTCTGTCTTACCTGTCTGTGAGAGAATTTATAGCCTGGGTTAATTGATGGGGAAAAAAAATTCCACCCTAAATGTGAGTAACTCCATCCCATAGGCTGGGGTCTTGGATTGAATAAAAAGAAATTGACTGAGCACCAGCATCATCTCTGATGTGGATACGACCTGGCCAGCTGCCTTCACATCGCCTTGGCAGCCCTTAACTAAGATCTTGTTCTCAAACCACAGGTTTGGAGGTACCGTTTTATTGAAGATTCCAGGGAATCAGGCAACATCTCATCCATAGGGGTCCAGACACACTGCTCTATTGATCAGCCCCGTTACTACCTAAGGTGTTTCATTTTCTCTGGCAAGCTTGACAGGAAAGAAGAGAGACATCTCCTCCCTTTGAGCTGCAAGGGCAGAGGCTGTTCTTAGAAAGCATATCTAGATTCTGTCCCTACCATTAGAGAATCACAATTTCCGTTTGTGGCAGGAGACTTTGAAAGTCCAACGAGACTAAAAGTCACCTTGGAGGGTTCAGAACCATGCTTCTGCCTGTCTCCCCACTGAGCTTCCCCAACAGCCCCCTGTGTGTGGCGGGGGCGTCTGAGGAGTGTAACTCTCTAATTGATGTCCATGCTCAGTCAAATGGAGTCATGCTGCCCAGACAGAGAGCAGAGGTGCTTCTAGGCTGTCATCGTGCCTGGAGATGTAGAGGGGGGTCTGAAGCGCATAGAGAATGAGGAGCCGCCTTCAAACCCTTTGAAGCTGAACATCTGGCCCACAAAGAGCTTTGTGGTCTCAGATTCTGGGCCCAGCGCTTTGATTCCCTTTTCTTGCTCGAGGGTGACTCCTGTGGGGTCTGGCTGCCTCTGGAACAGAGTGGGAAAATGAGGACTGGTACTCTTCTGTCCTCCCCTGCTGGTGGCTCTGGACCCACACATCCCCTTTCGGGGGCTTCTGTGAAAATGTGATGTTTATGATATCCGCCCCACAGAGTTATCCAGTGGCGTTTGTAATCTCACTTCGGTTTTGACAAAAAACATTACTTTTTATTTTGTGTCAGTCTGATAAAAAAGAAGATGACATTTGAAAAAGGAGAAGCTAGCAGCCGAGGAAGGCATGTCGGCCACGTAAGCATGAGGACCTACCTGAGTTTGGATTTCCAGGGCCAACGTGAAAAGCCAAGTGAAGCTGTGGTGTGTACCCCAAATTCCAGTGCAGAGACAAGACAGATGGCGGCCATCTCTGGGGCTTGCTGGCCAGCCAGTCTAGCCAAACTTGTGGGCGCTAAACTTAGTGAGAGAGCCTGTCTGGAGAGCAACAGAGGGGGACATCAACTGTAGGACACTCAGCTTAAAGAAAGCACCGGAGAAACCAGGATTGTCAATCACGTGGGCCTATTTTCTTCAACAGAAGAAAATGAACCATGACTCATCACCTGAAATGCCACAGCAAAGGTGGTCACAGTCACCTTGGAGATCCTTTGCTCTTCCATTAGGAACCAGCCTGCACCAGAATCCCCCAATATCCTGAGCAGGGTTCAGGCTCTAATGCTGCAGCTCCTATCAAGGAGGCCCTGTGCATCTCCACCAATAGAATCTATTCTTATGTTTATCACAGACCCTTCTCTAGGCCCTGGCCCTGACTTCTGTTTATCACCATTGCAAAGGTCACAGGCCAAGAGTTCTTCTATGTTTAAATGTAAGAAAAGTAAACTACAACGTCAGTCCCTGGAGGTCTTGACCCAGGGCCTGCAAACATGACATTGTCCTAAATTTCATTCTTCATCTCTCCCACAGTCCTCTCTTCTCTGGCATGAGGCTTGTGGGGATCCCCAACAATCAACCCCTTTCCTATGTGCACACACATGCCTATATGTGCACAATATACCACTTACACATTAATTTTTAAAATGTGACTACTTCTAAGTTTACTACTTCTAAATGTTATCATCTATCTATCTCATTCATCCACCCACCCCTCCATTCATCCATCCACATGACAGCTTCAGAAGATTTATACATTAACTAATGTGTGTCCATCCTATCTTTCAGGAATAGCTGTCCCTGCTCCAGTACGCACATTCTTGACCCCAGTCTAGCCTATTTGGACTGATTTGATTCCAAACAGTTCCAGTCATGTTTTCCCCTTTCAACAGGTTAGTCAAGGTATATCCTGAGCCTACAGTGTGATTACTTAGGAACAGGGGAGGGTGATCTGCTGAGTGCTGTGAAGATCAGAAGAGAGGAGGAGACACCACTGGGAAGTGAGAGGGGGAAGGTGAGGAGCCTGTGAGCCTACTGACACTGGTTTACAGCCCTTCAGAGGGTTCTGCCCCCATGCTCATGGCTTTGCTCATCCTTGTAGCATGCACTCATTTGTCTTTCTGGGGTTTTGTCACCTGAGCCAACAACTCAGGGAGGAGGAAATTAATTTGGTTGGTAGTTTTAGCCCATCATGGTGGAGAGAACATGGCAGACTATGGCAGCTTACATCAGGGTAGCCAGGAGAGGGAGGGGGAAGGAGGAGAGAGGGAGGGAAGGAGGAGGGAGAAAGAGTGGGAGGGGGAGAGAGGGAAACACACACACACACACACACACACACACACACACACACACACACAGATGCTAGATGCTAGCTTTCTTTCTCCTTTCTCTCATTTATTTCATGCTGACCTCAGCCTATGGGACGACACAGCACAGGTATTTCCCTCTGGAAACATCCTCAGAAATACATCAAGACATTGATTTTACTATTCCCCTAGGAGAAAAATCAAAATCCTACAAGCCCACACTCATTTTTGGTGACTTGCAACCATTGAGTGCTGGCTGACTCATGATCAGGGACAAGGAGTCACCATCCTGGGCAATGACAGGAGCTGCCTGGGTATAGCATCGAGGCTAACATGGATATTAACGTGAGGCATTTGTCTGGGGCACCAAATGTATGCTAGACACGGATAAGTGTTTTATGCTTGCCAACTTTAAAATCTCTGTATCCCTAAAAGGCAGGTGTTAGTATCTCATCTCAGAAAAAGGAGCCGAGGTCCCAAGAAAAGAGACAGCTCCCTCAACACAATAAACAGCAGAGCCGAGATCCAACCCTAGTCAGTGCGAGTTGAAAAAATCTATTGTCTTTCAATGCTACCACACTATTTTTTTTCATATACTGTAAGAGTGAGAAGAAGAGCCTGTCAGGCTGTTAATATTGCATGTAGTTGGCAGTCAGAGAGCCAACCCAACTCAAGGATGGAGGGTCTGCTGGATCAGAATTGCAAGAGGACGTTGTCCAGTACCCTGGAGAGCTCCCGCTGAGGGCAAGCTCACTTGGTTCCATAGGCAGGAGCTTACCTGGCAGCTCAGTCTCCATCAGGACCCTCAGGATGCTCATGGCTATTCATTGATATGGACAGAGATGACTATCCATAGGGATAGCCTAGGCTACTTCCCTCGTTCCAACCTAACCCACTCTAAACTTCATTTGCATCAGCCCTTAGGAGGGGATGCTGACTTAGGGTGCCAGAGAGTTGAAAATAACTTAATCTCTTTCTAGTCAGTCCACCTTCTCATAGATGAAGAGATGGGCAAATGTGATCTGTTAATCATGCCAAGTCTCCTTCGGCAATGTAAAATCAAACTGACTGCTTTGCATAATAAAAGGTTAAAATTATGAGCCGTTGAGGGAACAAATAAACCTTGATCATTCAGCCTCGAAATGTGTGCCTGGCATCTCTGCTCTTGCCTTTCCCCTTTCCCCTGTCATCAAAGTCTGCCCTCTACCGCAGCTGTTTATTTTTAATCCAAGTTTCCCCAAAATAGATATTCATAATTTTCCTGCAGTGTCTCTGGCAGCACCTTCTGCATCGATCAAGAGCAACATTGATTCCTTGACCATGTGCATTTGGGGTTTTCTTTCACGTATAGATGGATCGTTGGCCTGATATCTAAGCTGTTTATTTGTGGGTAATGTTGGCTGGTTCAGACTTCCTTAATAAGTTCTTCATGACTGCATTTTGATGACATTAATGAAATCATTCTGAATATCAGTGGGCAGATAATGAGTCCCGAAGCAGGGATGGGGCCAAGGCCCAGATGGAGGGAGGGACGGGGTGACGAGTAGAATGGCGGGAGCAATGTTAACTTTTCCGCTCCAGAAGGAAGGTGATGGTAGAACTTTAGACACCCAAGGCCTGCCTCTTCTCCCTCCATCTGGAGACATGCAGCAGGAAGCATCCTGGGGTTCGTCAGTTCTGTCCCTAGCCTAGGTGGGAGGGTGCCATCCTGGGTGTACACTCTGGAATAGAAATTAACTGAAGTTTTCCTTCTGGAGCTTGGAGAGACCCTGAGGCAGGGTGTTGATGGTTTTTTTTAATGTATTTACCTGTGTACTTTGCTTCTCTGCTGCCTTTATGACTCCCACACTGGCTTGACTCTTAATGCTCCCCCTCTGTAGCACCCTACTTCTAGACTGATGGAGCAGCTTGCAGCTCTCCAACCTCTCTCCCAATCAGAGGTTGGTCTGGGCTCCCATCTGCACATTAGGGCTATTTTCTGGGCCTGAGGAGGGCAGAGGAAAAGCCACCAGTCTGCCCCCAGAGTTAATGGGTCATCAGAGGCCATCTCCCAGCTGCTGTGGGAACTGAAGGAGAACATCAAAGTTCTTAATGGGACCTCATCTTAGCAGAGGTGGTAAGTGACAGGGCTGTTAGGCCAGGGTAGGGTACCATACACGGTTGTTCCAATGACACCCAACACAACTGTGAAGAAAGGGCCCACTCATTGCTGTAACACAGATTTACACATGAATTAGGATTGCCAGGTTTCTGGCAATCGCGTGTCTTACACTAGCAATATCAATATCTGACAATATTTCAACAGCCGGAGTGGATCTCTGCATCTCACTTAAAGCAAGACTCATTCCATTGTGCTAGACTCCAGCAATGTGAGTCTAAACTTGTTTCTAAAATGTCTCCTATTTGGGGTAAAAGGACAGCTGTTGACAGGGTAAGCTGGGTTCTCTGGAAATAGTCATGTGACTAAGTAGATCCCAGTTGATCCTCTGTGGACCATGATGGTTGTAAAGCCTGGTGGCTTTCCTTATACACATGGATGTCAGAGTGCAGGCATGAAAATGAAGCTCAGTTGCTTTGGAATCCAGAATTTGAAGTTGTTTAAAAACTCTGATCCCATAATATACACAGGGCTGCACAGGCAGAAGCCAGATCCACCCCACCCCCTCATCCCACCCCCGCCCACCCCTGGGAACAGTAGCTCCATTTCATCCCTCTAGACATTCCAGACTTGCTGGACTAACAGTCTGCTCTCAGAAGTGCCATTCAATAGCTGCAGCCCTGCCCTGCCCCTCTGGCTCTTCCTTTAAAAAAAAACAACAACAACAAAAAAAAAACAAGCAGGCAGACATCAACGGAGGTAGGAGTGTGGGGCTGGGGTCAGCAAGGCGACTGCAGAGGGCACTGGGTGAGCCAGCTGTGCAGCCATGACTCTGGGCAATGGATGACCCAACAGAGCAGCCAGCCAAAGAGTCTCTCAGGGAGGTCACTGGGAGGCCAGGATCCGTGCCTGCTTTGCGGGGACACAGACAGTGCCTCCTCTCAGCTAATCAGTGGGAAATCTGAAAGAGAAGTCACAGAAGGCCGCAGTGACTCAGTGCGTCTGGGCAGTTTTACCTCCCAACATAAAGTGTAGGAGCCCGGGAAGGGGAAGGCTCACAGGTGGGTCTACGTCCACCTTGGCCTTGTCGCTGAAGCCAGAAGCTCCCAGACCACCCCCATGCAGCTTGGATGGATGAAAACATACATTCCTTTCCCATCTGGGAATGGAACATTGCCCCAGCCCAGCACCGTGGCTCCAGCTCCAGACAGCTGTCCTCCCAGCTGGAGGACATAGAGGTGCCAGAGCAGCAGAAGCCCTCAGGCAATTGATTTTACAGAGGCTCGCTCTGAGGTCGTGTGTATTGTCTCTATCCCCTGAAGAAACTATTCCCGGAAGCCAAACATTTCAGACAGTGCAAAGCTGATAAAAAAAAAAAAAATAGATTGGAGTCAGAGTGGCAGAAATGGGAGGAAGGACTGATAGTTTAATAACTTCCTAAAAATTCAGCCACGGGTTCCACCTGGAGAAGGGACACGGAAGGATGTGGGGCTCACAGTGGGATGAGGGAGGAGGGCACCCATTGCTTAGAAGATAACAGGAACTTGGTTGTAAAGTGAATCACACTTGGCCAGGAACTGGGTTCTTTATCGCCGTGTGATCGTAGTACCCACTGCTGAGGGCTAGCTTCGAACGAGGAACTGACCATCGTACCTTCACGTAATTCCCAGAGCACAAGCACCAGACCTATACTGCTAGCGTTAGTTCAGCCTTCCATAGGGAGAACACTGATGATTGGGTGGAGTGACTGACCTAGAAAGGGCATTTCTCTCAGTTTGGGAATCTGAAACTCCAGACAAGAATGCCCTATGTGGTCGGGTTCTGGAGTAGGCAACCCCCAAGTTACAGATCTCTACTGTACTCTCACATGTTGGAGGGAAGGAAGAGGGAGGGGGAAAGGGAGGGGGAGAGAGAGAGGGGAGAGAGGAGGGAGAGAGGGTAAGAGAGGGAGGGAAGGAAAAAGAGGAGAGGGAGAAGGGGAAGAGAGAAGGGAGGGAGGGGAGAGAATGAGAGAGAGAGAGAGAGAGAGAGAGAGAGAGAGAGA
>JADRCD010206931.1:35115-66643 GCA_019843815.1 Montemys delectorum
GAGAGAGAGAGAGAGAGAGAGAGAGAGAGAGAGAGAGAGAGAGAATACATACACACACTCTGAGGTCCCTTTTATAATGGGTCAAAAATCCTACTCATATGGGCTCCATTCACAAGACCTTCACATTGACCTTTTGAAGGTTCCACTCGAGAGACCATCATGTATGGATTTCAACATGAGTTTTGGTGCATTACACACCATTAGTTCCTCTTCCCAGGAAGGAAGGAAGGAAGGAAGGGAGAGAGGGAGGGAGGGAGGGAGGGAGGGAGGAATGAAGGAAGGAGCTGCAATGGTAGCTTGCCTGAAGCCACCCAGCTAGTCTATAGCTGTGCCAGGTCCTAGCTCAGCTTTGGTCTCTCCAACCATTCAGCCGAGTGGTGTGGGCAGGAAACCTTCCGGGGAGCTTTGCATCTACACTGCCAGATTGGAGAGGCTTCCCAGCAAAGACAGGGGGTACGGAGAACTGTTGTAAGAATTTACAATCCTAGTAAGCCCTTATAAAAGACAAAAAAATTCAGATATTATGTTTATAAGTCATGTACCTAGATTGGGCAGATCTAGGGCTTGTCTAACTTACTTCCCAGCTATAAAGCCCCTTGTTACTTCCTGTTTCTCCTGGCCATGAGATTCTGCTTCATGGCTGCTTTTTCTCCCTCCTCCTCCTCCTCCTCCTCCTCCTCCTCCTCCTCCTCCTCCTCCTCCTCCTCCTCCTCCTCTCCCTCTCTGCTTCTCCCTCTACATGCAACCCCCTCTTGGGCCTCCAGTCCTACCTTTCTCCCTCCACTGACCAATCTCAGGTTTTAGCCTTTTATTGACCAGTTAAATCGGGGATAGAATTTACATGGCATCACTTGAGTATGTGGTGGTGTGCTCTTAAGGGGGCAACCACATCTTGAGGAGCCAGTATTTAACATTAGATAATAAGCAGCGTCAGGTCAACCCACTAGAGAGAGCAGTGGTGGGTGTCAGTGCATTGGGTCAATCTGCAGTGTTTGAAATGTACAATACAAAAGAAAATGAGAGGATGCACCTACCACATGAGCCATGGATGTCAGGGGCCTGGGAAGTTGGGGACACAGTGGGAAGGTGGCCTTTGTCTGGGTGTCTGGCAGAGATGCAGAATATGTGACTCTATAAGCTGGTGGTTGACCCGGAGAGGGATGTTGGTGACACTTGAAGGATTTTTTTAAGGCTATCTGAAGCTTGTAAAGGTCAGAACCCCAGTCCTGCCCAAGATGCTCTCTGGGCAGAGGCTGGGGACCAGTCTTGAACAAGATCCTTGAGTGACTCTGAGTTAGGTGACCATAAATCACACTACAGAACATTTAAGCCCATGAAGACTGCAGGACAGGTTTCTTTTCAGAGAAAATGGAAAAGGCAGGAGGGCAGTCCAGGCTGGAGCTTGGACACCAGGACACAGCAAAAGGCCAGCTACCATTAGGGCAGATCTTAGGTTTCCAAGGGGACCTCCCAGATGGAATGAGGTCCCCTGATCTTTATATATATATATTCTTTATTTACATTTCAAATGTTTTCCCATTTCCAGATCTCCCCTTCAGAAACCCCCCTCCCCTCCCCCTGCCCCTATGAGGGTGTCCCCCACACCCCCACTCACTCCTTCCTGCCCTGGCATTCCCCTACATTGAGGCATTGAACATCCTCAGACCCGAGGGCCTCTGCTTCCACTGATGTCCAACAAAACCATCCTCTGCCACATATGCGGCCGGAGCCATGGGTCCCTCCTTGTATATTCTTTGGTTGGTAGTCCAGTACCCTGGAGTTCCAGGGAGTCTGGCCAGTTGACACTGTTGCTCCCTCCATGAGGCTGCAAACACCATCAGCTTCTTTAGTCCCTTCTCCAACTCCTCCATCTGGGACCCCAAGCTCAGTCCAATGGTTAGCTTAGAGCATCTGCTTCTGTATTTGTCGTGCCCTGGCAGAGTCCCTCAGGAGACAGCCACATCAGGCTTCCATCAGCAAGCACTTTCCAGTACCCACAATAGCATCCGGGTTTGGTGACTGTATATGGGATGGATGCCCAAGTGGGACAGTCTCTGGATGGCCTTTCCTTCAGTGTCTGTTCCACATTTTGATTCCATATTTCCTCCTGTGAGTATTTTGTTCATTCTTCTCAGAAGCACATGAAGTGACCTTCTTCTTGGGCTTCATATGGTCTGTGAATTGAATCTTGGGTATTCCGAACTTTTGGGCTAATATCCAATTATCAGTGAGTACGTACCGTGTGTGTTCTTTTGTGACTAAGTTACCTCACTCAAGATGATTTTTTTCTTTTTTCTTTTTTCTTTCTTTCTTTCTTCCTTCCTTCCTTCTTTTCTTTTCTTTTCTTTTTCTCTTTGGTTTTTCAAGACAGGGTTTCTCTGTGTAGCCCTGGCTGTCCTGGAACTCACTCTGTAGACCAGGCTGGCCTTGAACTCTGAAATCCACCTGCCTCTGCCTCCCAAATGCTGGGATTAAAGGCGTGTGCCACCAGAGCCCGGCAGGATGATATTTTCAAGTTCCATCCATTTGCCTACAAATTTCATAAAGTCATTGTTTTTAATATCTGAGTAGTATTCCATTGTGTAAATGTACCACATTTTCGGTATCCATTCCTCTGTTGAGGGGCATCTGGGTTATTTCCAGTTCTGGCTATTATAAATATGGCTTCTATGAACTTAGCATGTGTCCTTATTACACGTTGGAGCATCTTCTGGGTATATGCACAGGAGTGATATAGCTGGGTCCTCAGGTAGTACTATGTTCAATTTTCTGAGGAACTGCCAGACAGATTCCCAGAGTGGTTGTATCAGCTTGAAATCTGTCTTAGTCAGGGTTTCTATTCCTGCACAAACATCATGACCAAGAAGCAAGTTGGGGAGGAAAGGGTTTGTTCAGCTTACGCTTCCACGTTGCTGTTCATTACCAAAGGAACTCAGGACTGGAACTCAAGCAGGTCAGGAAGCAGGAGCTGATGCAGAGGCCATGGAGGGATGTTCCATACTGGCTTGCTTCCCCTGGCTTGCTCAGCTTGCTTTCTTAGAGAACCCAAGACTACCAGCCCAGAGAAGGCACCACCCACAAGGGGCCCCCCTCCCCTTGATCACTAATTGAGAAAATGTTCCACAACTAGATCTCATGGAGGTACTTCCCCAACTGAAGCTCCTTTCTCTGTGATAACTCTAACCTGTGTCAAGTTGATACACAAAACCAGCCAGTACACAATCCCACCAGCAATTGAAGAGTGTTCCTTTTTCTCCACATCCTCGACAGCATCTGCAGTTATCTGAGTTTTTGATCTTAGCCATTCTGACTAGTGTGAGGTGGAATCTCAGGGTTGTTTTGATTTGCATTTCTCTGATGACTAAGGATGTTGAACATTTCTTTAAATGCTTCTCAGCCATTCCAGTTTCCTCAGCTGAGAATTCTCTGTTTAGCTCTGTTCCCCTCCTTTTTTTTTAAAACAGGGTTATTTGGTTCTCTGGAGTCTAACTTCTTGAGCTCTTTGTATATATTGGATATTAGTCCTCTATCTGGTGTAGGATTGGTAAAGATCTTTTCCCAATCTGTTGCTTGCCTTTTTGTCCCACTGACAGTGTCTTTGCCTTACAGACGCCTTGCAATTTTATGAAGTCTCATTTATCCACTCTTGATCTTAGCACATAAACCATTGGTGTTCTGTTCAGATTTCCCCCTGTGTCAATGTGTTCAAGGCTCTTCCACACTTTCTTTTCTATTAGTTTCAGTGTATCTGGTTTTATGTGGAGTTCCTTGATCCACTTGGACTTGAGCTTTGTACAAGGAGATAAGAATGGATCAATTTGCATTCTTCTATTTGTTAACTGGCAGTTGAACCAGCACCATTTGTTGAAAATGCTGTCTTTTTTCTACTGGTTGGTTTTAGCTCCTTTGTCAAAGATCAAGTGAGCATAGGTGTGATGGGTCATTTCTGGGTCTTCATTTCTATTCCATTTATCTACCTGCCTGTCACTACACCAATACCATGTAGTTTTTATCACTATTGCTCTGTAGTACAGCTTGAGGTCAGGGATGGTGATTCCATCCAAAATTCTTTTATTGTGAGAAAAGTTTTTGCTTTCTTGGGTTTTTGATATTCCAGATGAATTTGGGAATTGTTCTTTCTAACTCTGAAGAATTGAGTTGGAATTTTGATGGGGATTGCATTGAATCTGTAGATTGCTTTTGGCAAGGTGGCCATTTTTACTATATTAATCCTGCCAATCCATGAACAGGGGGAATCTTTCTATCTTTTGAGGTCTTCTTCGATTTCTTTCTTCAAAGACCTGAAGTTCTTGTTGTACAGATCTTTCACTTGTTTGGTTAGAGTCACACCAAGATATTTAATATTATTTGTGACTATTGTGAAGGGTGTCATTTCCCTAATTTCTTTCTCAGTTCGTTTATATAGAGTATAGAAAGGCTACTGATTTGTTTGAATTAATTTTATATCCAGATACTTTGCTGAAGTTGTTCATCAGCTGTAGGAGTTCTCTGGTGGAATTTTTGGGATCACTTAAGTATACTATCATATCATCTGCAAATAGTGATATTTTGATTTCTTCCTTTCCAATTTATATCCCTTTGACCTTCTTTTGTTGTCTAATTGCTCTAGCTGGAACTTCAAGTACTGTATTGAATACTTGGAGAGAGAGGGCAGCTTTGTCTAGTCCCTGATTTTAGTGGGATTGCTTCAAGTTTGTCTCCATTTAGTTTGATGTTGGCTACTGGTTTGCTGTATATTGCTTTTACTATAGTTAGGTATGGCCCTTGAATTCCTGATCTTTCCAAGACTTTTAACATGAAAAGATGTTGAATTTTGTCAAATGCTTTTTCAGCATCTAATGAAATGATCATGTGGGTTTTTTCTTTGAGTTTGTTTATGTAGTGGATTACATTGATGGATTTCCATATATTGAACCATCCCTGCATCCCTAGGATAAAGCCTACTTGATCGTGGTGAATAATCGTTTTGATGTGTTCTTGGATTCAGTTTTCAAGAATTTTATTGAGTATTTTTGCATTGATATTCATAAGGGAAATTGGTCTGAAGTTCTTTTTCTTTGTTGGGTCTTTGTGTGGTTTTGTTTTCAGCATAACTGTGGCTTCATAAAACGAATTGGGAAGCTTTCCTCCTGTTTTTATTTTGTGGAATAGTTTGAAGAGTATTGGTATTAGGTCTTCTTTGAAGATCTGATAGAATTCTGCACTAAACCCATCTGGTCCTGGGTTTTTTGGTTAGGAGACTTTTAGTGACTGCTTCTATTTCTTTAGGGGATTATGGGACTGTTTAGATCAATTATCCGATCCTGACTTAACTTTGGTACTTGGTATCTGTCTAGAAAAATGTCCATTTCATCCAGATTTTCCAGTTTTGTTGAGTATAGGCTTTTGTAGTAGGATCTGATGCTTTTTTGAATTTCCTCAGTTTCTGTTGTTATATCTCCCTTTTCATTTCGGATTTTGTTAATTTGGTGCTGTCTCTGTGACCTCTGGTTAGTCTGGCTAAGGGTTTATCTATTTTATTGACTTTCTCAAAGAACTAGATCCTGGTTTTGTTGATTCTTTATATAATTCTTTGTGTTTCTACTTGGTTGATTTCAGCCCTGAGTTTGATTATTTCCTGCCATCTACTCTTCTTGGTTGTATTTGATTCTTTTTGTTCTAGAGCTTTCAGGTGTGTTGTTAAGCTGGTAGTGTGTACTCTCTCCAGTATCTTTTTGGAGGCACTCAAAGCTATGAGTTTTCCACTTACTACTGCTTTCATTGTGTCCCATAACTTTGGGTATGTTGTACCTTTATTTTCATTAAATTCTAAAAAGTCTTTAACATCTTTTTTTTTTTTTTATCTCTTCCTTAACCAAGTTATCATTGAGTAGAGCATTGTTCAGCTTCTATGTATATGTGGGTTTTCTGTTGCTTTTGTTGCTATTGAAGACCAGCCCTAGTCTGTGGTGATCTGATAGGATGCATGTTATTATTTCAATCTTCTTATATCTATTGAAGTCTGTTTTGTGACTGATCATACAGTCAGTTTTGGAGAACATACCATGAGGTACTGAAGTATCTTTTGTTTTGGATGAAATGTTCTATAGATATCTGTTAAATCCATTTGGTCTATAACTTCTGTTAGTTTCACTGTGTCTCTGTTAAGTTTTTGTTTCCATGATCTGTCCATTGCTGAGAGTGAGGTGTTGAAGTCTCCCACTATATTGTGTGAAGTACAATGTGTACTTTGAGCTTTAGTAAAGTTTCTTTTATGAATGTGGGTGCCCTTGCATTTGGAGCATAGATGTTTAGAATTGAGAGTTCTTCTTGGTAGATTTTTTTCCTTTGATAAGTATGAAGTTTCCTTCCTTATTCTTTGTGGTAACTTTTGGTTGAAAGTCAATTTTATCTGATATTAGAATGGCTACTCCAGCTTGTTTCTTGGAACCATTTGCTTGGAAAATCATTTTCAAGCCCTTTACTTTGAGGTAGTGTCTGTCTTTGACACTGAAGTGCATTTCCTGTATGCAGCAAAATGCTGGGTCCTGTTTACATATCCAGCCTGTTACGTATCCAGTCTATGTCTTTTTATTGGGAAACTGAGTCCATTGATCTTACGAGATATTAAGGAAAAATGATTGTTGCTTCCTGTTACTTTTTATGTTATTTTTTATTAGATATTTTCTTTATTTACATTTCAAATGTTATCCCCTTTCCTGGTTTCCCCTCTGATTTTGATGTCATTTTTATGTTTGTGTGGCTATCTTCTTTTGGGTTTGTTGAAAGAAGCTTATTTTCTTTCTTTTTCTAGGGTGTAGTTTCCTTCCTTGTGTTGGTGTTTGTTTTCCATCTATTATCCTTTGTAGGGCTGGATTTGTGAAAAGATATTGTGTAAATATGATTTTGTGATGGAATATCTTGTTTTCTCCGTCTATGGTAATTGAGAGTTTTGCTGGGTATAGTAGTCTCAGTTGACATTTGTGTTTTCTTATGGTTTGCATGATATCAGCCCAGGATCTTCTAGCTTTCATAGTCTCTGGTGAGAAGTCTGGTATAATTCTGATAGGCCTACCTTTATATGTTAATTGACCTTTTTCCCTTACTGATTTTAATATTCTTTCTTTGTTTCGTGCATTTGGTGTTTTGACTACTATGTGATGGGAGGAATTTATTTTCTGGTCCAATCTATTTGGAGTTCTGTAGGCTTCTTGTGTGATTATGGGCATCTCTTTCTTTAGGTTAGGGAAGTTTTCTTCTATAATTTTGTTGAAGATATTTACTGTCCCTTTAAGTTGGGAATCTTCACTTTCTTCTATCCCTATTATCCTTAGGTTTGGTCTTCTCATTGTGTCCTGGATTTCCTGGATGTTTTGGGTTAGGAGCTTTTTGCATTTTGCATTTTCTTTGACTGTTGTGTCAATGTTTTCTACGGTATCTTCTGCAACTGAGATTCTCTCTTCTTTGTCTTCTATTCTGTTGGTAATGCTTGTGTCTATGACTCCTGATCTCTTTCCTAGGTTTTCTAACTCCAAGGTTGTCTCCTTTTGTGATTTCTTTATTGTTTCGACTTCCATTTTTAGATCCTGCATGGTTTTGTTTAATTCCTTCACCTGTTTGATTGTATTTTCCTGTAATTCCTTAAGAGATTTTTGCATTCCCTCTTTAAGGGCTTCTACCTGTTTATCTGTGTTCTCTTGTATTTCCTTAAGGGGGTTATTTATGTCCTTCTTAAAGTCCTCTATTATGATCATGAGATATGATTTTAAATCAGAGTCTTATTTGGGGTATCCAGGGCTCACTGTGGTGGGAGAACTGGGTTCTGATGATGCCAAGAAGCCTTGGTTTCTGTTGCTTACTTTCTTGCCCTGGCCTCTGGACATCTGGTTATCTCTGGTATTAGCTGGTCTTGCTGTCTCTGACTGTGGCTTGTCCCTCCTGCAAGCCTGTGTGTCAGTACTCCCGGGAGATCAGTTCTCTCCAGGAGGAATTTGTGTATGGAGAGCTGTGGCACAGGGTCAGCTCTGGGGCACGGAGGGAAACCAGAAGGATCCCTGGCTGTCCTTTGGTTCCTGTGTCCTGATGGCTCTGGGCAGGTCTCTCTTGGGCCAAAAATCTGAACAGAAGTGGTGGCTTTACTTGTACTCACAGATGTGTTGGCACTCCTGGGAGACCAGCTCTTTCACAGAGGTAATTGGGTATGGAGAGCTGTGGCACAGGGTCAGTTCCTGGTGCAGATGGAAACTGGAAGGATCCTGCCCCAGGCTGCTCCTTGGTTCCTGTGTCCTAAAGGCTCAGGGCAGGTCCCTCTGAGCAGAAGTGGTGGTCTCATCTGCACTCACAGCTTTGTCAGCACTCCTGAGAGGCCCATTCTCTCCCAGTGGTATTTAGGTATGGAGCACTGTGACACTCCATCAGCTCTGGGTGCAGATGGAAACAAAGGATCCCTCGGTCCCCTGATGTAAGTGTAGGACTTCCCACACCCTTAGAATAAATCCAGCTCCCTTTAGGTTCTTTACAGTCCCATGCTGCCATGCCCTAGGCGACTTCTCTTGCCTGGCCCATCCAGGTTCTTTATCTACATGGCTCTCCCTTCATGATGTTACCTCCAAGCGTCTGAACAGGCTGCCCCTTCTGCTATGAGAGCAGCTCTCTTTTCTCCACAGTCCTAAAGGAAGAATACCAGGCTTGGATGTGTCTCTGAGGCAATGCCCTTACCTTCTGTCTCCAAACACTGCCCACTGGAACTGTGCTTTCTTTCTCACCACTATCCCAGGATGCTTTGCTTCCCAGGTACCATCAGTTCTGAGGCTGGAAAGGACTTGTGGTCAGTCTTGCATAACTGCACATCTCCACGGCCTTATCATCTTATTAGTGGTGTGAGTATAAGTGTGTGTGTGTGTGTGTGTGTGTGTGTGTGTGTGTGAGAGAGAGAGAGAGAGAGAGAGAGAGAGAAGAGAGAGAGAGAGAGAATGTGTGAGTGTGTATGTGAATGTGAGTGCGTCTGTGAGAGTGTGCATATGGTATGTGTATTCGAATGTGTGTTGTGTATGTGTGAGCATGTGAATGTGACTGGTGTGTGTGTGTGTGTTTGTGTGTGTGTGTGTTTGTGTGTGTGGTATATGTGTGAGTGTGTGAATGTGACTGGTGTGTGTGTGTGTGTGTGTGTAAACAGCAAGGCTGCAGAAAAAAATCTCTCTGGCAACTTTTGAAATGCTTTCTTTTTTTTTTTTAAAGCCATGTGCAATTTATCACAACTTCCCAATGTTAAAACATGTGCATGTTACACAGTCCATTTACACAGGTGTACATGTACACACTCAATCAATGAAGTAGAGTGAGCCACCAGCCTTAGGGTAAAACATTCCTTGTAAGTATTGTAAAATCTAAATGTCACTCTGAATCTTTTAGAAAATTAATTCAGCTACAAACTACAGAAAGGAGATAAATCTCAGCCATGAGAACTACAGGGAAGTGCGGATGTTTGCATCCTCTTCACCCGAGCCATTAGACCACGCTGCTGCAGGCATTAGACCACGCTGCTGAGATGACCCCTCTGACCCACCAACAGACTTTCGCTTACTTATATCTTCATGCACCCTAGTGTATGCAAAGGTAGTAAGCCTATCCAGAATGTTCCACTAAGAGCACATTTTACTAGGGAGGCAGAACTGGAAGGATCAGAAGTTCAAGGTCATCATTCATCCTCAGTAAATTCAAGGCCAACGCAGGCTATGTGAAACTGTGCTTTAAAAAGCAGCAGAGTTTAAACTTAAATGTTTCTATGAGTTCTGTTCATTTTCTCAAGAAGGGGAGGAGAGCAGCAGTGACTTGTCACTCTTTGTCAAGGAGCTTGCTCTGTGTCTCGGATGAGGAGGTCCGCAGCCCGGCTGTGTCCTCGAGGTTCTGCTAGCCGATCCGTTCACCATCAGGCCGTCTTTCCCGTCTCCTACAAGCACCCATGTTGTACACCCACACGGGGTCGATGCCCTCTCCAGTGGTGTGGTCTGGAGTTCAGCATGGGAATGGGAACCGACAGGCAATGACTCTAGCTCCATTGTCAAGCTCCAGCTCAGGCTTCTCCTCCAGCTGTGGCATCATCTGGGGCACACCAAAAATAATGACATTGGAGTACTGTGCAAAGGTGACCTTCCATAGATCTGAAATATAAAACTTGGCAGAGCCATGCACGCCTTCCCTCCAGGCACCGTATCTGGAGTACCACACCAGCCACAGATTCAGTTCATACCCCACAGCTGGGAAGCTTCCTTGGCAGCTGCAATCAAGATCTGTCCATCGCCACTGCCAAGGTCCACCAGGGGTCCTCTTCTGTGTCGCAACGTGATGAATGGCATAGCCGCAGCATACACTGTCACCAGTGCACCACCTACGACCCCAGTAACCAAGAACCCCCAATCGCTCCTCTTCAAACTTTCGGATTCCATACTTGTAGGAAGAACACAGTGAGACTGTCTTTCCTCCTCAGGCGTTTCTACTCGCTCCATCTCACGAAACTTCTTGAAATGCTTTCTTAAAGTTAATGTAATCTCCTGGCTTGGGCAAGCAGTGAGAATCATACCCAACCTTTGGCGTCCGGGGAGATGTTTGTTCTTGCTCATTCTTCACGAGGTAACATAAACAGGGACATCAGCTGAAGATAAGTTCTCCTTCCTCGTGGCTTTACTTCAAGTGCTGCCTGCCCACGAAGACCTTCCCAACCTCCTGCCTCAGCTGGCTGTGTGCCGCAGCTTCGTTGCCTTCCTGAGACTCTTCAGTCATGTCAGGGCCGGGCTCCTGTGTCCGTGGAATATCTGTGCACATCTAGACTCATCTAGATGCCTTTGCTAACGAAAGAAACTCCAATTGAATCCACTTAACTAATGAGGATGAAAAGGTGGCTCCAGCAGCCCATGAGGTGAGAAGTATGCAAGGGCTGGGCAAGGCTCTCTCTTCTCTCTTCTTCTCATCCCCCTCCTCCCCTCCTCCCCTCTTCCCTTCCTCCTCTCCTCCCCTCCTTTCTTCTCTCCCCTCCTCCCTCCCCTCCTCCCCTCCTCCCTTCCTCTCTTCCCTCCCCTCCTCCCCTCCTCCCTTACTCTCTTCCCTCCCCTCCTCCCTTCCTCTCTTCCCTCCCTTCCTCCCCTCCTCCCTTCTTCCTCTCCTCCCCTCCTCCTCTCTCCCCTCCTCCCTTCCTCCCTTCCTCTCTTCCCTTCCCTCCTCCCCTCCTCCTCTTCTCCCCTCCTTTCCTATTACTTTTCCCTTCCTGCTCCCCCTTTTCCTCCCCTTCCCCCATCAGCCCATGTTCAGGCTCTTCTTGTTCTGTAGAAATGCCATTCTCTCTCCCTGAAGACTTTGCTGTGCATGGTGGCATACGAGCACTGCCAGGCCCAGGCTTCCTACATGGCTGACTCCTACCCACGTCCCCAGCTCAGACTGCCTGGCCACACTGCTTGGGTCTCTCCAGGCCTTTGACCAGCCCCTGTGAGTGGGAAGGGACCAACTGACAACCCCTTGGTTACCATCCTTTGTCTGAGGCACAGGTAACACATATGTAAGAGGGAAAGGATGGGTTGCTAAAAGAAAGAAACATGGGGAAAGTTGCCAGGAAGTTTGAAATGATAGTTTACCAGGATCTTATAATTGCTTCTATTTAAAGTGTCTGCACATAAAACATACCACTATTTATGATTCCATTATTGAGTCAAAGTGAGGGTGTGTATGCACAGTGGTTTTAAAGATGAAGCAGGGCTACAAGGATGGCTCAGCAGATAAGAGCACTTGTTGTCCTTGCAGAGGACCAGAGTTTGGTTTTCAGCATCAAGATCAGGATGCTCATCACTGCCTGTAACTCCAGCTCCGGGGCTTCTCATAC
Source organism: Montemys delectorum (assembly GCA_019843815.1). NCBI lineage: Eukaryota > Metazoa > Chordata > Mammalia > Rodentia > Muridae > Montemys > Montemys delectorum. The sequence continues at coordinate 46,985 of JADRCD010206931.1, forward strand.
TCTCTTCTGGACTCCTTGGGCACCTGCACTTGTTTGCACACACATGCACATGAACACGAGTGCATGCATATATGTATACACACATAAGCACACACACATACACACACACACAAAGCGAATCTTTTTTAAAAGTAGGAAACTCAGTTTAGAGAAGTAAAGTGACTTGTCTAAACCACTTAGTAAGTGGCTGGTTCCGAACACAAATGGTGTAGCTGCTTACTCCTCAAGGCCCAGCTCTGTCCTGTTATTCCAGGTAATACAGATGATCTATTACTAGAGGTAAGTTATCCTACTTTGGAATTGCATTAATCAGACCAGGGTTGGTTAGGACCCAGTGACAAACAGTCCTCAAATCTAAGCTACAGTTTTTGTTTTTGTTCTATGAACATGGCGGTTACAGGTCAGCAAGAAAGCTGTGCTCACCACATCAGCTCACAGAGATGAGAGGAGAGAATAGCCATCAGTTCAAGTGTGGCCAATCACTGTCTATCCTAGTCAGGGTTTTGATTGCTATGATGAAACGCCATAACCAAAGGCAAGTTGTGGAGGAAAGGGTTTATTTGGCTTATGCGTCCACATCACAGTCCAGCACTGAAGGAAGCCAGGGCAGGAGCTCAAGCAGGATAGGCATCTGGAGGCAGGAGCTGATGCAGAGGCCATAGAGGAGTGCTGCCCACTGACTTGCTCATCTTGGCTTGCTCAGAGTGCTTTCTTATAGAACCCAGGGTCACCAGCCCAGAGATAGCTCCACCCACACTGTTCTGGGACTTCCCCCATCAGTCACTAATCAAGATAATGCCTACAGCCAGACCTTTTGGAGATATTTTCTCAGTTGAGATTCCCGCCTTTCAGTCGACTCTAGCTTGAGTCAAGTTGACACAAAACTAGTTAGAACACTGTCAGAGTTACAAAAGGAGCTGTCAAAGGTCTAGAAGCTTTCATTGACAACTTTTAGGCCAGGTTGGCTACTGAGCCTGAGCTAAGCAGGGGGCCCCAAAGAATGTAAATATGCCCTGGGACCTATAATGATTAAAACTAGGAAGCTTTAAAGAAATGCTAATGAATTAAAAATAATTTTGTATATAAAGTGTTTTTAATACAATAATTTTATTTTATATCAGAGTGTTATTAAAAAGTATATTATAAAGTTTATTTTAATCCTTTTTTATATTCATAATGTATGAAGAGGAATTTGGGCATTTTCCTCATTAAGTGTATGATAAATGTTGTTTACTTTACTCTAAGTTAATTATGAAAAGAGGTGATTTGTTGACAAATCTAATTTGATATGTTTTACTTGAGGACCAAAAGTATTTTAAAATGCAGATTGTAATTATAAGTTACAACATTAAAAAAAATAACCTTGCTTCCAAAACCTGATTTAAAGCTATTGAAAGTTTTGTGTTCTGAAAAATTACCTCATCTTTTAAAAATGTAAAGCATTTTCTTCTATTGAATGTTGAGATTAAAAGAAACGCTTGAAACTGCCATTTGCCAGCATGGCTAAAAGACATTAGGAGGCTAGCTCATCTTTATTCTTAATAAACAACAAAAAAGCTAAATTGGCTCTAATTGCCACTGTATTTTTCCTTTTAGCACTGGTTTATGGAGTGCTAGAGAAAATCTAGAATTATTCTGTGTTTTATGTTCCTTGTGAACCTGATATTGTATTTGGCCTCACTGTTCCTTATGTTTCTTGTTTTAAGCCAATGGTCCATAGTAGATGTAAATTAAACTGACTATGACTAAGTGCAGGAAGAAATTTAACATTGCATGCTGGTGAAATCTACGGGTGTTTCTCCTTCAACTGAGCCATGAGCCAATGGTCGAGAGACCAAGGAGTCTCATTGCCAGCTTGACCGGGTCTGCCACACAACCGTGGGCAAGTGTGTAGGTGTGCCATCTGCACACTCCTGCATCTGCACACCTTTCTGTCTGAAGCAGTAACCTCTTTGCTCCTGACTTAGAAAGAGATGGGAACCATGACCTTGAAGCATGAGTGTAAGCACACTGTGGGGAAATGTCCCAGTAGCCCATCAGAACCTGGTGCACATCTGAGATATGATTATCTTTGTGGGTTGCAGCTTCCTGTCTCCAGCCTAGGATATTTTTATAAAGATTTGGCTGTTTGCTGGCAAGGCATAATCTGATTTGCATAATATTGAAGGGGGAAAAAACTAAATAAGTTTCAAAAGGAGGAAAAAAACCAACGACCCCTTTTTGAGTATATTCTGCTTCCTGGTTTAGTCAACTGCATTGCCCAGGGTTAGGTTATGTCTATACAACCGGGGGTAGTGGGGCTCTGATGGTCAAAAGGACCAGGCAGCTGGAAAGGAAGGCAGTAGTCCCTTAGCCAGCCACGTGAACTCCCAGATCCTCCTTGCCACAAGGGGCAGAGATAATGAAGATGGAACAAGTTCAGGGAAGGGCGACCGAAGCCATGCAGGAGACATGACTTACGGGAGAGAGTTTAATTGGTTTAGCCTAAAAAGCCCATTACGCTCTCTAGTGGACATGAAAAGGCTATAAATATCTGCAAGGTGACAACAAGGGAGAGAGGCTGAGATCCATCTGGCTGGGTAGGACCTTTGAGACTGGCTCAGAGGGATCAAAGACTCTGCTAAGGGTTGGAGCCCACTTCAAGGCTTTTGTGCCGTCAAATCCCCCTGTCCTGTGAATACACTCACTAGCTATGCCTTAGAAAATAGACCCACAGGGTAGCAGCTAGTTGAAGTGGAGGACCTGGCTCAGACTCTTCTTGGCTCCCTCCCTAGGAGCTTAGCCAACTGCTCCCCATCCATCTTTGTCAAGGGTTAGCTAGAAATCTCCGAGGGGTGGAGGCAGGTCCCTGAGGTCTCCATCAGTTCTAACTCCCCCTGTGAAGAGTGGCCACGGTCAAGATGGAGCAGGATAGAGACACACACAAAAAAAACAGGTCTGTGGGCAGCCTCCCACAACAGGGCCATGGGGCAGATAGGATTTTGGAGGACCTGCCCAGCCATGCCTCAGAAGAGCTGGGCTCACTAAATCCTCAGCTGAAGCTGGCGAACAGCTGCAGCCTTCAGGGCAGGAGTCGGAGACAGGGTGGAGGACCTCACGTGCATGTGCAGAGAGAGCAAGACAGCGTTGGGATTCATCTCTGCCAGTGAACAAGCAGGTCTTTGTGATGCAGCAGAGACAGAATAGGAAACGAAGCTTCCGGCCTGGGTGGCCTCTGGTATTCCTCAAGATGGGGACTGTGGGAAAACTGGTCCAGGAGACAGTCGCTGCTCTTGTGTCCTTGTATTAGTTCGCTGCGGTGGGGCTGCCCAGACTCACTGTCTAGAAGGGAGACCAAATCCAGTACTAAGCTCTTGGGCTTGTGTTTGGACTTGAAACAGCTCAGCGAGGCCATTTTACAGATGGAGCTGAGGCTTGTAGAGGTAAACTGTCTGCTTTGAGTTGAGGAGTTCTTGTCTTGCAGAAGCTGAGTCTCAGAAGGGAACCACCTGATTCTCAGACCGAAGGGCTGTCCTGTAACTGAGTAGAGAATCTTACCCAGAGGGCCAAGGGGCAGCTCCTGGGGAACCCATTGCTTCTCTATAGGTGTATTCAAGAAGTGCATGGGCATTTTAAATTGGCTCTCTGCTCTCTACCATCCCCAGCTCTCTGTTGGGAGGGTGAGTCAGGGCCCGTTGCATCCATGAAGACTCAGGAGCAAGGGAAGAGGGTGAGAAAAGGACAAGGGGTTATGAGAGCTTGTGGCTCTCAGGTTACCCCAGGTCATAAACACAACATCCGATGATCACGGTTAGCAAGTGTGTCTCAATTGTGCTAGGATCTGTGACACAAAGGAGTTTGAAGAGGGAGTCCTCCAGCACTTTGTGTCTGTGCTTGAGTCTATGTGTCTAAGTGTGTGTGTGTGTGTGTGTGTGTGTGTGTGTGTGTTTGCACGAGTGCATGCATGTGCACACACTCACATGCACCCGTGTACTTGTGGGTATGCACACCTCTCTTGGTCTCCGGACTTGCTTCATCCTGGGCATGTGGTTCACTTTGATTTCACAAGTCACAGGTTGGGCTGGGGCTGGGAGAGTTCCTAGTGGGTCTGCCTGGACCTGGAGTCTATTCTTATTTGGATGGGGTTAGGATTCCTCAAGTGACTTGGGGAAGGGATGGACAGGAAACAGATGAGCTGTGGGGCAGCATCAGACAGAGGCCCAGGAAGCCCCATGTTCCTGGGCAGGCGTCACTGGTGCTTTGGAGATACATTACCGCCTCTCTCCTTTCGTGTGTTCACCACTGAACCCAGGTTTGCCCAGCAGTCAGTGTTCTAAGTCTCATACTGCCAGGAGGTGGATCAGCTGGGAGTCCCATGAACAGGTCAATTCTCTTGGGATCTGTTCTTCAGTGTGGGATTCCCTCCTCTTCCTCTTTTTCTTCTCCTCGGGGTCCAGCCCTGGCTCCTGGGGCTTAGAGCCCAGCTCTTGGCAAGATGCTTCAGCTGGCCCATTACCAGCACTCTCCTGCCCTCTTATGGCCACCCTGAAATCAGCCTCTGACCAGATCCTTTCCCAGGGCCTGAAGGTGCAGCAGCCTAGGGAAGTGGGCTTGGTCCTGAACCTGGTTTGTCTGGGGCCCTGGGAGAGAGACCGAAGGCTTGATTCCACCCTGAGCCAGGGGCCTCCTTTCCCCAGAGACCACCCAGTGGTCTCTTTCCATTAGGGAACAAATGCAGTCCCTGCAAAGAAACTCAGTCTGCCACAAAGCACAATTGTGGAGTGATGGGCTGGCTACACTCTAGTGTCTTCTGTCTCTTTCTTCCCAGTTTTCCTCCTCAAACACTGTTTAACCTTTTGCTCCTCTCCTCATGCTCTGTTTCAGCTTCTGGGCTCTGGTCCCCATATCTCTGCTCCATGTCTCTGAAAGGCTGGCCCAGAGCCAGAACTATTTCTGACCATGGACCCACCCACCTCTCACGCGTGCCAGAAACGTGGCAGGCAGTTTTTAAGTCATCCCAAGTCCCATTGCCTACCTCTAGACTCCTCGTCAGGAGTCCTGTACCCCGAGAACTTTGTCCTTGGGTTTCAGTCCTGTTCTGCAGTGGTGGCATCTTTGGGCTGATGCAGTAACTGCACATCACTCATTAGATGGGTTGGAGGTTCTCTGCATGTAGACGGCCATCCAAATGCCGTTTTCACAACACCTCTGTGTTTACCCCTCTCACAGCTCCACGATCGTCATTCTTGAAAGGGGGGCAGGTGTGTCGGGAAAGAGTTTACATGAAACAACATTTTGTACTTTAAACACAGGAGGTGCCCACAGCCAGATGTACAACCTCTGAGAATGGTTTGGGGTGCACAGACTATCTGTCCCCTTATCTTTAAAGGAGTGTTTCCTGGGCATCTCTACCTTCCTGGCCACAATCCCTCATTTTCTCAAAGAGCATATTAATTCTGTTCCCTGAGTTAGAATAGGGTTCTCAAAGGGCAGAGATAGGGCCCTACCGTGTCTAAGACTGAATCAGTTTCTATATGCAGTAGGCCCTCACAGGTAGAACTGAATGTGTAAGTTGCTGTGTAGGAGAGGTGAAATGGCCCTAGACTGGAAGGGCCAAGTTCAGAATTACCCAGCACATGGGGCAATTTGGGGTCCTGACCAGCCCCTTCTCTGGAGTACTTTGGAGGCTCAGGAAGCAGTTGTCCTGGGCAGGCATTTGTTATGAGCACTGGGATGGAGAGGCACTGTCACCAACCCCCAGGACTCAGGATGGGCCTGACTCTGTCTCTATTCACTGTCACTTTGCCGAAAGAGTCCATCTCTGAGGAAATGACCACGAGAGTCTCCCAACGGGGGCTTCCCTGGAGATGTGCTCCAGCTGTGTCTCTGGCACACGGATATGGATGCTTCTCATAAGAAAGCCATGTGACGCCTGAAGGACCCTGCACTGGGAATCCGGGCTCCACTTCCCATCCCAGCTCCGCAGTTTCTGAGCTGTACAACTTTGAGGAAATCACTCCTTGTCTCTGACCAACTCTTTTATGGTGACAAAAATGAAGATGCCTGAAATTCACTTCACCAGGACCAGCCACAGAGCATGGGGTCAGCCAGTATTGACTGGAAAGTCTAAATGGTTCCTATTCTCCTTCCTTGACAATTTCCTGGCTCACCTTCATTTCAAAATAGTAACATGACCTTGAAAACTGCTCTCTTTTCTTTCTCTGCCTCTCTCAGTCACTCGCTCTTTCCAAGTGAGATCTCTGGGTCTTAGCATCCTTCATTGCAAAGTGGAGGCTGTTACACAACTCACGGGGCTGTGTGAAGACAGGAATGATGTATAGCACCTGGTGCCAGGCTCACACACAGAGCATGCTCAGTAGAGGCCATTTTGGTTCAAAGGAAAGGGACCATACCCTGGTTATAGGACTGGGCTAGAAATGAGCCGAGCCTCCAGATAAGTGGTTATGTTCTAGCTATCCTTTGAGGGATTCTAAGACTGAATGAGTAGAATTAGAGAAAATCTTTTTTATTTAGAGTGACTGAGGCCACATTGCTGGCCCTGTGGGGTTGCTGTGTGCGCCTGCCTGGTGCCTGGCATCTAACTGGAGAGTTCTAGTTAAATCTCCCAGGTTTCCTTGGCCAGCATGTGCCCCTTTCACATGATCTGTTGGTGAGGTACACCCTTGACTGGACTTACTGGGGCAGTCCTGGCTCCATTTTATGTGTAGTGGCTCTTTGTGCCTGCTTCATGTTATGCAACAGGAGAGGACCATTGGCCAATCCTCAACAAGGCAGGCAGTGTATCAGGATCCATAGAGAGTTCAGGATCTGTCCCATAACCTCTCTCACTGGTCACCTCCCAGGGCCTGGGCAAGCTGGATGCAGGGCCCAAGGTCACATGCTCCTTGCCAGAATCATGCTGTCCACAGTGCAAGAAGGGCCTGCTGGGGCACTCCTAGGTCCCCTGTCAGCTCTTGTTCAGGGTTATGTCTCCCTCTGGGTGGGATGCATAGAAGGGACATGGATGGGAACTACTATTCCGACTGAGGCACTTCTGGGAGCAAAATTGCATCGTGTTTCTAAATACATGGGACAACTGGTTTGAGCAAGCCAGCCCAGTTCCCTGTGTTCTAAGCCATGGCTGAGGACTGCAGATCTGGGGCAGGGCTCAGTTGCAGGCCCCCCGTGGACCCTTCCTACCCCCCCCCCCCCCCCCCCCCCGGCTTTTGTGCTCCCAGGTTCAGCACAGCTGTAGGGGCAACAGCAACTCCACAGAGAGAGCAGTGCTTCACCCTGCCGGTCACAGGCTGGTCAAGCTGCAGTCTCTGAAAACATGAGCCCCTCCCAGGAGGAGTCCACGTGACACATCAGATGCTCAGGCACATCCCTGGGCTGCTGCCAAGAAATGACACTGTCAGCTCTCTCTGAATGGCAGGCTGGTGTGTGGTCTGTGGAGCTCTGCCACCTTCTGAAGCTCTCCTTCCTTCTTTCTGACATTCTCAAGAATGCCCCATTTCACAGACAAGGAAACTGAGGACCAAATCCCAGATCTATCAGGTGGCTGATACAGGTCTTCTTCACCTTATTTCTCCAGCATCTACCCCTTTTTTTGAGTCTGAGCCTTGGGCTGCAGTTAGAGCTGCGTGCTGAGAACAGAGCGGGACTTAGGTATGAGGACTATGAGTTATTTGCTGAAACCTCACAGTAAGAATGAGGCACGCTGTGGTTTTGACTCAGTGCAAACACCTTAAGGAGAGGCCTCTGTACACTGGGCCAGCACTGTGGGAGATGTTTACCTCCAGCCACTGGAGCCAATGTTCTGGAATCTTCCTTGGCATTCACAGTGATAGGCTGGTAAGACTTTCTATTTTCTTTTCTGTATTCTCCAATCTTTTAGGTTCAACTTGTCTCTTGTTACTTGCCCTGTGTTTTGGAAGGGTAACAATGTAACAAGGAAAGGGATTGATGTTGAGCAAGCCCTTACTGTGTGTCTAACAAGCCCCTACTGTGTGCCTAACACGCTCCCTCCTTAAATCCTCCACGTGAGCCTAGCAGATAACAGAACTCAGGATCCAGTGGAGGAACAGTCTGTGATGTGTCCAGGGCCACACATCCAGGAAAGAGAAGCGAGGTCTTGGGCTGAGTGTGGCGGGTGGCTTTGCCCCAGCCTGTAAGTATGAAGATCACAGAGAACATGTCTCAGGAGCCAGCAACGCCGTTCAGCAGGCGTGCTTTCTGTGCAAGCCTGACTGACAGCCTTGGATCCTTATACCCCAGGTAAAGGTAGAAGGAGAAAAGACAGACTCTCCCAGCTGCCCTCTGGCCTCCATGTGTGTGCTATGGGAGTGTATCCCTGCACCCACATCAATAATAAATGAAACAAAAAAAACAAAAATGAAGCCAGCAACAGCTTGGGCTGGAATGTAAGCCACAATTAATTGAGCCAAAGGTAGAAACTGTCCCTAGGCATGAGGGATACTTGGGGACATTAAAATGTGCTTCTGGAGTGTCCAGGATAAAGTTCTTCTCAGCTGCCGACAAATATCCATGAAAGGAATTTTAGCATTAAATAAAATTTAACGAGTTTTTACTGCTACCTTCTTAGAGCCATGTATGTGTGGGGTGGGGAAGGCCAGCAGGTAGTCCTGGCATCCTCACACCACTGAGATAGAAGAAGTTGTCAAGCATGAGTGGGAGTCAGGGCTTCCAGAACCTTCTTTTGGAGCTCACTGGCACTATTAATTTTAAAGGTTCTGAGAAGAAGGATACTGGCTCAACTTTCTTCAGTCCAGACTTCTCTGAATTTTGCAATGGTCCCTCCCTACTGCCCTCTTGCCCCTGGGGAATGTTTGTAAACTTCCTTGGAATAGTTTAGGGGAGCCCTTTCAGTCTGCAGGCAGCTCCATGGTGGGGGGCGGGGGCTGGGTGCCAAAGCTGAAGGACACACCCCTTTCTTTGTTCAGCAGACCAGGCTCTGCTGCGAGGGTTGCAGACGAGTCTCTTTGCTCTCTTGGACAGAAAATATGTTTGCTACAGCTAGGACCTAGCTTAAAACGGGTGTCTTTCCAAATTGGGGGATTACTCAAACCTCTCAGCCTTTGAGCTAGAGGGATCCCTCGGGTCAGCAAACAAGTGTTCAGGCACGTGAGTGCCGCGTGGCTTTCAGAACACATGCAGGAGCAGGTTCCAGCAGGAGTTTGATGCAGCCTGAATTCTAATCAGAGGAACACACTGAAAAACAACAGAATCGGCCCTTTGCCTCCAGCCGGCTTGCCAGCGTGGTGCTCAGGACACTGCTCTCTTCTGTGCTGAGCTCACCCTGCCAGGACTCAGACTCCATGTGCCTCTTTGAAGAGGGGAAAGTAACTGTTGACAGGACCCAACTTCTAAGCCTGGACCTCGTGGCCATAGCCTCTTCTCCGAAGTGACACGTAGCCAGGGCTGTTTACCCAGCAGAGTCAGTCTGAGGAGGCCACTTAGCTTGCCAGTGCTGTGGTAAGACGAAATGCCTACATGGGTGTGGTGACATTTGTTTCTAGGTTGGAAAATTGCCTGGCTGATGTCCCATGGTCCTGGTCTGGCCTCAGGCCTGTCACCAGGCTTTCTGAGCCACCAGCTCTTCTGTGGGACATGGCCCCCTGAGCTTAGCCTTCAGATTGGGTCATCAAGAGTCTGTGGGAATCTCTGCACACCTTACCAAGTAGTAGTCACTGCTTCTAGTCTGTCCTGAGTCACATGCATTTAAATGTCCCAGCAACATCCTGAGGAGGGAGTCCAAGGGTGCCCCTCATGTTCTGTTAGGACACTGAGCCCTGGGAAGCTGAGCTGGCCTCCGGTATTCCTGGGGTGGAGCTGGCATCTCTGCTTAGATCTGAAGTCAGGACAAAATCTCTTCATCTCTGCTTCAGAAATGTCCTTTCTCCAAGGGCCTAGCGGGGCACTGGGGTCTCCCAGTTTCTTCTTAGGATTTTTTCTGTCAGGTGCTCCAGAGAAAGATGTAGGGAAAAGTGGCCTTCTCTCTCTGGCCTGGAGGCAGCTGTCCCCTCACTTGGAGCCATAGGGTAGGGGCCACAGAGGATCTGTCATTGCCTTATGACTGGTGGTAAGAACAGTTAGTGAACTCACTTTGGCTCACTTTGTCTTTCTAGAAGCTATGTGAGGGGAACAACCAAATGTCTCGTTTGGAAAACGAGGTGGGGATAGTTAGGAAAACTGAGGTGGGGGATTATCTTGATTACATGAATTGATGTGGGGAAGACCCATCTTAACTGGGGGCAGATCATTCCCCTGGCTGGGTTTCCGAACTGTATCAGATGGAGAGGGTTGGCTGAGCACTAGCAAGTGTACATTGATAGTTCTCCATTCCTGATTATAGATGAGCTCCCTCATGCCTAATGCAGCTACAAATCTCTGCTACTTGAAACTGTGAGCCACAATAAAGCCCTCTCCCTTAGACTGGTTTCACCAGGCTAGTTCTTATCACAGCAACAGGAGAAGAGACCAAGACATCTTCCCTGTACCTTAGATGACATCCACAATAGTCTTTGCGGGAACATTGGTGTCTCTCTCCGCTCAGCCTCCAGACCTTTCCCTGTTCAGAACTCATGCCTTCCTTATATAGAATCTCTGGTTCTTCATGGACTCCAGGGTTCCAGGACCAGGACATTACAAGGGGAGTTAGGACACAAACTCAACCTGGAAGGAAGTGCCAGGCTACGGAGATGCTAAACTTGGAAGAGTGGATGGAGTGGCAGGTGTTTCCACACAGGCAGAGCCCAGCGGTAGGGAGAAGGCACCCATTTGTGTCCTGGTTCCTTGGGCTCATTTTACCAAGCACTGCACCTGCCGTGTGTTCTGCACTGTGACTGGCCCAGAGGCTTTGGCTCTCATTGGACTGAACTTGAGTTTTATCTCCATCAGAAGCCAGTTATGAAACTTCCGTGCGTCAGTGTCCTTCCCTGCCCAGTGAAGCTGGGGGCAGCACAGCTTCTGGGCTCTAATGAGCCCTCCGGGAAGCAAAAGACACTGGGGACTTAGAATAGTGCACGCCTGTGTAAGAGCTGAACAAATGGTAGCTATTAGTGCTATTATTACCTCTGTCCTTGGGAGTTCACTGTCTGGTGAGGCACAGACATTAAAAGGAAGTAGATAATTTCCTGATGACTTGGGCCAGGAAGTAAGGCCGCATTGCTCAGAGCAGTGAGGTTAGAATTCCTGTCTCTTCGCTCTCTGTGTAATGTCTTGAGGTCAGTTTTGCACTTCATCCTGAGGCCAAGGCCAGCTTCAAGTGCTCCTTCTACTCTGGCCCAGGCCGGGGTACTGGTGCCTAGGATAGGTGTCTACGTTGCTTTGATTGTTCTCACCTTCTAAAAGAGGGCAAAGCTGCTGGGGTAGAGGGAACAGCCAAGGCAGCTTCACAACTCAGCACAGACAGGAGCTGGTGAGACGGGATAGCCAAATGGCCAAATGAATATATAGGAGCAAGTTTAATGGCGTGGTGACAAGCCACTCCATAAAGTGATTGCTCCCTGGCAGGTGATAAGCATGTTAGAAGCAATGAGACAGAAAAGGATTACTTGGGATATGCTGGGGACCCTCACTCCCTAGCCTACTGCAATTCCTCCAGGGAGCTCTCAGCCAGCTGTATAGATAGGGAGAGAGGTTCACGCTCCTGTGGCAGGACCCAATTCTCAGGCATCACCGGCTTCATCTTAGGCTTCAGTAGCTTCAGTCATTCTCAACTTCAGTTAAACCTGTGTTTTTCTTACCTTCTCACTCTCATTATAGAAAATAGATGACTTGATTTTTAGCTCTATACTGTCAACTTTGTACCTCAAAGTTTGTCTCTAGGAAATATGTTTCCAAGATATTTTTAATAACTGAAATATTATCTTGGAGTAAATCATGGCGTGTCTGGAAAACCACCCTTCTGGGAAGAAGAACGTGTTGGCCTTGGGGGAGATGGGGCTAAAGCTGGAGGTGACTCAGGGCTGCTGGCTGTTGGGGACATTCATTTGGGGTACTACTGACAAAGTCCAGTTGGGATCTGGACCCTGTAGTAATGCTGGGCAGAGACAATGGTGGGGAAGCAGGCTGAGAAAGAGGAGGGCTAGAGCCAAGCTGGCGCCCTACAGAGGCTGAGATCACTCGGCGGTCTTGTCTTGGCGGAATAATGGATTGTATGGTAGAATACCAAAAGCTCTGCCCACACTGTAACCCCAGGAACCTATGAATGTGACCCTATTTGAAAAAGGGGTCTGGAAGGTGTGGTTGTCTGGGTGAGCTCCGAATCCTTACAGTGGAGATGAGAGAAGACCACAGAGAAAGAAGAGCTTGGTGGTCTTTAGCACCTGAAACCAATGAATGCACAGAGCTTGTCTCCATGGAGGAGGCTCACTCAATTGTGGTGTTTTGGGCCTCGGGCCACAAGAACTATGTATGCATACATTTCTTGTGGTCTTGAATCTCCGAGTGTGTGGTGGCTTAGCATGGCACCCTAGAAATCAAATGCAGAACCAAGTCTGAGAACCTGAGTACAGGAGCTGATCCCAGGAAGATGGCAGCTCCTGAGTAGAGGGGTCTCTGGTGGCAGTGGGTTCAGAGTGGGATGCTGTGGGACAGACAGAGGGACGAGAGTCCAAAGAGTTTCATCTCCATCCTCGTGCAGCTGGAGCACAGGCCAAAGAGGAGATTCCCCTGGGTGGTTGGGTAAGCCCAGGTGTAGGTAGCCCTTCCCTTCACCCCTTCCTCATCCTTCCAGTTATGATTTCCAAAAGTGGCTTAAGGATGGACAGGAACACATGGCAGAGGGTCAGCGGGAAGCTCACACTGGAACTGGGTACTTTAACCTACATTCCAGAAGATACAAGTTTTTAGGGCAGCCCTGGTGACTCTGGGGAGCTTCCCAAGACCATGAGGCACTCTGACAACAGAGAGGAGTGCCTGAAGTTGGAAGGGCTTTCCAAATCCCCAAGGTCTGTGTTCCTCCCCTCAGTCATCTCACCCCTGATCCATCCTTTCCCCTATGCCGATACATACCAGGCAGCCTTAAGCTGTAACAGCACAAACCCTCAAGCTGGAAGAGAATGCTAAGCAGGCTCACTCACAGCCAGGCTCTGCTGGCAGCTTCTCTTTCCTACGACATGTGTGCTTGTGGTTGTGATATTATATTGCACACATTAACATAGTCATATTTTTTGCTAGTAAAATTCTTCCTGGCTCATATAATGGAATTAAATATATCAGTATTTCATGGTGTTCCGCAAAAAGCCCCATAACTTCCAGGTGCTCAGCCACATGGACAAGTTTGAGAACCACTGATCTATAATGAAGGGTGAGATCACTGAACACAGAAGCAAGCAGAATGTTTGAAAAAAAAAAACAACCATTTGTCATGAATCCATCCTCATTCTTGTAGGGTGAAACTGCATATGTATCTGATGATGCAGGTTATTTGAATTTTTCAGAAAGTGTCTGGGAGGCTGGAAAGATGGCACAGTTGATAAAGTACCCACTGTGCAAACAGGAGAATCTGAATTTGGATCCCTAGCACCCACACAAAAAGTCTAATGATGCCTGACATCATCCTCTGGTGTGATGGTTTGTATATGCTTGGCTTGTGGAGTGGCACTATTAGGAGATGTGGCCCTGTTGGAGTAGGTGTGTCACTGTGGGTGTGGACTTTAAGACCCTCGTCCTAGCTGCCTGGAAGCCAATCTTCTCCTGGCTGCCTTTGGAACAAGAGGTGGAACTCGCAGCTCCTCCAGCTCCATGCCTGCCTGGATGCTACCATGCTCCTGCCTGGATGATAATGGACTAAACCCTGACCTGTAAGCCAGCCCTAATTAATTGTTTTCCTTATAAGAGTTGCCTTGGTCAGGGTGTCTGTTCACAGCAGTAAAACCTTAACTAAGACAGAAGTTGGTACCAAGGACTGGGGTATTGCTGGGATAGGCCTGACCATGCTTTTGTTTGGAGGAATGTGGATTTGGGGACTTTGGAAAGCACTGGAATGCTCTAAGTGGGGCTTGATGGGCCACCCTAGTAGGAGAATATGGAAGACTCTGTAGCTTGAATGGGAAGCCTAGCTCTAGGGGTTTCAGAGGCGAAGAATTTTACTGTGTGGCCAGAGACTGTTCATGGGATGTTTTGGTGGCGCATGAGGCTACTTTTTGCCCTTGTCTAAAGAGTCTACACGAGGCTAAGGTGAAGAGATTTAGATTAATTCCTTTGATAAAGGAAGCCTCAAAACAGCCTGGTATAAATTCTCTGGTGTGGTTACTAAATTCACTCTTATGAAGAGCATTTTAATGAAAAGGAGCAATCTGAGAAAAGAAAAATATAAAATATATGGCTCCAGTATTAAAGGGGCACCAGGAAGTGAAATGGAGTGGAATCCCATGCTCAATGATATAAACTGAATTAAGGGAGTGGTGACCTTAATGGTGACCCAGCTAAGTGTAGGTCTAGGCATGGTAGTAGATGCCTTTAATCTCATAAGGCAAGGGCAAGCAGTTCTCTGAGTTCAAGGCCAGCCTAGGACAGAACAGGTTCTAGGGGAAGAAAAGGTTAAGTCCAGGCGTGGTGGTACTCACTTTTTTTTTCTTTTGGTTTTTTGAGACAGGGCTCTGTGTAGCCCTGACTGTCCTGGAACTCACTCTGTAGACCAGGCTGGCCTTGAACTCAGAAATCTGCCTGTCTCTGCCTCCCAAGTGCTTCACTTTTAATCCCAGCATTCAGGAAACAGAGTCATGCAGATCTCTGAGTTCAAGGTCAATCTACAGAGCAAGTTCCAGGATAGCCAAGCTCAGGCAGCGAAGGAGTTGGAAAACAGAAAATGATAATGTAATAGAACAAGGGGGCCATGTTCCAGTTATAGCAAGCAGCAGAACTCAGCAGTTTCAACCATTTGGCTCTGGCTTTAGAGTCAAGAATAGAAGGGACTTCAGGGACAATGATGCTGGTTAGCTGGAGCTAAGAAATTAGTGGTAATTAAGAAGAGACTAGTATCACTGAGGTGAAATCTAGGAAGTGTTTTCTGACAGCACAAAGAAGCTGTGTTCCAGAGATAGCCAAGGTTGTACCTTATGCTGCAACCGTACTTGGTAATGTGTAAGAGTCACCCAGGTGGTACTGGTTTTGAAGGCATGAAGGTGTCATGAAGAACAGCTGAGGCAGGGCACTGTGAGAGGCCATGGGAGGCTATTGGTGAAGGTGCAGCCTCAGTTGCAGTTGACAGCCCAGGACTGAAGGGGTCATGCAAAGGAGCTGAGGCATGACTCATGAACGGAGCCTATTAGAGGCTATTGGTGAAGCCTAGTTGTAATGGAAGAGCCCATTGTATTTGAGATGTCAGTATCATGAGATGATCACCAAGAACAGCAGCAGCAGTGGAGTGGATCAACGTGAGTTTAGAGTGCTACAGAGGGCAGAGCTGGAGAAGTGACGCCAGCCCTTATGAGGAGCCCAGAAGACCATGTGTGGATCCCAGACATTGAAACAAGAAGCTATAACACTGAAGCAGCCTTGGAGACCCCAAGATGTTCAAGATGCCAGAGCCTTGGGTTATCTGCTGAGGAAAGCTGCTCACTGAGTGGAACCAGCCCAGGGGAAAGAAGTTTGTTGCAGTCAACAAAGATGAGAAAGGAGTTGGAGATCTGAAGACTGCTTTGACATCAGACATGGAGATGCAGAGTTTGGAGTTTGCCCAGCTGGTTTCCTGCCTTGTTTTGGGGATTACAGTTAAGTGATTAGATGAATCTCAGA
This sequence comes from Montemys delectorum, assembly GCA_019843815.1. Lineage (NCBI taxonomy): Eukaryota > Metazoa > Chordata > Mammalia > Rodentia > Muridae > Montemys > Montemys delectorum. Next base: position 62,729 of record JADRCD010206931.1, read on the forward strand.
AGTGACTTTGAACTTTGGACTTTTAACATTGTTTGAGACCGCTATAGACTATGGGGGATTTGGAAGTTGAATTAAATGTATTTTTTATTATGCTATGGGTAGGTATGGCCCCCATAGACTCATGTGTTTGAACAAGTTTATGGGGGTCAGGGAGTGGAATGTGATGGTTTATATATGCTTGGTCTAGGGAGTGGCACTATTAGGGGATGTAGCCTTGTTGGGTAGGTGTGTCACTGTGGGTGTGGGCTTTGAGACCCTCATCCTAGCTACCTGGAAGCCATTTGGAACAAGAGGTGAAACTCTCAGCTCCTTCTGCACCATGCCTGCCTAGAAGCTCCATGCTCCTGCCTGGATGATAATGGGCTGAACCCTGACCTGTAAGCCAGACCCAATTAATTGTTGTCCTTCTAAGAGTTGCTTTGGTCATGGTGTCTGTTCACATCAGTGAAACCCTAAGAATATGGTTTCCACGGACATGCATACACATGTACATATCCACTCGCATAAACACATACATTACACACATACATTACACATATACACACACAAAGGTGTTTGTCTATGCATTCTATCTAGGAGACTTGATATGAGGCGTCCTTGAGAACTTCCTCCGGCTCCAGAGGCAAAACCAAAATATCAGCTTCATTACATGATGAGCCAGTTGTAGCCTGATAGGTCAAAGGCAGCATCTTTGTCCACAAAGATGTTGTGTGTGAAAGGGCAGCTCCTGTGGTCAGCGGCTCTGGAAGACTTCAGGAGAGGAGGCCACCAGTGGTGGGGCCACGGCCACTGTTTTTCTGACTTGAGTTGAATCCTATTGGGGGATCACCTGAAACCTAGAAGGTCACCCCGAGGCCCCAGAAACTGTTCTCTGCAGCTGTTTTGCTCTGCAGAGGGCAAGAAGCCTGGATGCTGGCCTGCTACCAGCATGCCTCCTTCTGCCTCTCAACACTAAAAGGGCTCACCACAGCTGGGGTGCCCTGGAACTGGAGGTCAGAGAGGTTTGCTAAAGACCACTGGGTGGTGTTTGGGGACAAGAAGATAGAGAAGTTGAGAGCCATCATACGATGCGAATGGAACCCTGTGGATGCCCATAGAATATGATCACATGACGAGGACTTAAGATGGCGTAGAAAAAGCTAGCTAGTGACGGATGCACGTGAGAGTTGGAAAGGATGCCTCAGAACGAGCCAGGAAGAAATATCTCTTTGTAAAATGGAGTGCGTTACCAGAAAGTGAGGCTGCCTAAGGGTGAGGGCATGGGCTCTTTTTCTCTGCTGATTAAAGAATCAAAAGGCAGAAGTGTCACCAGAAATCATGGGGCACCCAGCAGGACTGTCATACATTGCTGGGAAAGTCAGAGTCCCCTCTCACGGCTCTTAGTTTCATTAATAAAAGAATTTAAGAACGGACTCGAATGTAAGCCGGAGGCAAGCTTACTAGAGTTTGAAAGGAAAGCTGCCAGGCGGGCAAGCTGTCCATCTCAGCTGCCCACAAAAGGAGGAAGAGAAGATAATGGAGTCAGGGTCAGCTGCACGGCAGCCACATGATGGGGGAGGGGGGACTTTAAAAGAGAAGCAAGGGAGCCCAGAGCCTTAGGAAAGTTAAAAGCATCCTTGGGCTCTGAAAGAAAGAGACAGAAGCAAGGAAAGGCAAGAGTGGTGCCTTCCAGAGTCAGGAATCGGAAAGACGAGCAGATGCAGATAAGAATTCCTGGGTGCCTTCTAGGGACTTCACCAGAGGTCAGAGCCTTTTCTCCAAAGGGAGAGAAGAATCCAGCCCCAGGCGGGAGACCCCGTGTGGAGGTTCCCCGGCTCCACAAGGGAGTTACAGGAGCCGATTGTTTCAAAAGCATTGGAATGACTGGGCCTAACTCAGAAACACAGACAAGGCAACGCAGTTACAAACATTTGATCTTAAACAGCGCGACTATTAATACTATTGGTTGTCTTGAAGAGTTCCAAGCACGGCGTTTTAATGTCCTCCATTAGGGTCTAATGTAGAGGGAGGCACTCTGGGGACAAGGGTGGGCTCCACGGTCTTCCAGGAGGAGGGTGCAGGCAGCTGAGACAGCTGGAGGCTGGTGCTTAGCGATGAGGGTCAAGCACAAAGACTGTCTGAGGTCCCAGGGGCCAGTTGAGGAGACCGCACTTCCTTTGGCTCCCAGAGAGGTAGGGAGCTGTGCCAACTAGGAACAGTGATCTCGAGCCAGCTCTAAGTGCCCCCTCTCTGGGAGGCCCAAGGCTTATAGTCCTCTCAGCCTGTGAGAGGGGAGGAGGCTCCTATCTTCCCACAGACTACATAGCAGGAAGGCAAACTGATTCTGGGTCGTCCCACCCAGCCCCGCACCCTTCCCCTCTTCTCCCACCCCGACTCCTGACTCCCGGACAAGGAAAGACTGCCTGTGAACTCTGCTTTCCTCTCTCCTGGGAACACGTGGGCTCATGGCACACCAGAAGATGTCTCACCTGCCCCTACCTCCACTGGGCCCACCAGGTTAAACCCAGTCAGGCCTTCTATCTATCTTATCTTGTGTTTCATCTTGACTGCCCTACCACTGGCACAGTGGCTCACCTTGGCTACCCTCCTCACGCAGTCTCCTCCCACTTCCGCCTGGTTTAGCCGTAGGAACTTCCTTGTTGGGCCTGTCTGACACTGGCAGCCCTGTCACCTCAACCTGTGTCCTCCCTAGACGTTGGTCCCAGCTCTCTAGCTGTCCCCCTCTCCCCATAGGCGGCAGCATCTGGGAATCAAGAATGGAGTTTCATTCATCTCTCTGATCCCCAGTGCTTGAGTGACTGTGTCAGTGAGTGACCATCTCCGGAGGATTTTCAGATCCTCAGGACTGTTCTCAGAGGCTCAGGGGGGTTAGGTGACTTGTTAGAGTCACACAGCAAGTTAAGAGAATGATACCACCCGGGCTGCGCCATTGCCCGTGCTCAGGGCTTTCCTGCGGGACTATGAACCATTTGAGCATCTGAATTTGCTTGGCTAGTACAAGCCGAGGGTCATCAGGGAGGGAGGGAGGGATAGGGAGAGAAGGAGCGGGAGGGAGGGGGAAGGGAGGGAGGGAGAGAGAGAGAGAGAGAGAGAGAATGTTTCCTGGAACCAGAAACCCTTAGGAACCAGATACTAGCGCTCACTTGACCCTGCAGTGGAGCTGCTAACAGGCCGAATTTCTCTTTGTGGTGCTTACAACCATGCCCAGAAAAAGAAAAACAAACAAATAAAAAAAATGCACAGAGATGTTGGGTTACCTGCTCAAGGTCACACAGCTACTCAGAGACAGAACTTAAATGTCATTTATTTCCTGTGGTCTTTGACACAGAGATCATGCCAGGGGCTAAAACAAATCTACCCCCAGGATGGCTGCTGCCAATGATTTAAAGAGCCCTGTGGTGCTTCATCTTGCTGCCGGCTCCCTCATTTTAGAAAATATAGAGATTTAAGAGCCTATAAAACTGAGCTATAACATGCCCTGACAAGAACCTTGCATGGGCTCTCTATCCTGGGCTGCCCTCGGCCCAGGGGGTCTTGATTTTTGTCCCAGGTCACTCTAGGACACTTCTGTAGTCAATTAAAGCTGCTGGCTTCCTGGCATCCTCAGGGGCCCATCAGGACATCGTGTCCTTGCCAGGCCTCAGTGAGCTCAGGAGTGGGAATGTGCAGTCGTTGGTGAGAGCCCCCTTCCGCCCCCCATTCTCTGGGACTCCGGTGGTGGCAAAGGGGGCTGGGAGGAAGGCCGAAGCAGCTACAGCAGCCAAACACAGCCACAGCACTGGACATAGGGGCTCAGCCCGGTGACAAATTCCAATGAGCACTGTAAAGCATCCACACAGGGGTCACGAGTTGGTGGCCACAGAGGCTGTCCATGGCTACCAGTAACCCCCTCCTAACCTGTTTCAGTGCTTGCAC
>JADRCD010206932.1:0-16428 GCA_019843815.1 Montemys delectorum
TGTGTGTGTGTGTGTGTGTGTGTGTGTATGTGTGTACACGAATGTGCAGGTGCTGGTGGAATCTAGAAGAGGATATTGATTCACCTCTTATAAATCTGAAAGTTGGGACAGCGATACCTCCTCAGCACAGGTTTCCCAGGGACCCACAGTATTCAAGAGTTCACTGAGCCCCATAGTAGATATTGGGTGTGTGACTTTCAGCTATGACTATGTGACAGGAGTGCTGGCAACCTTTAAAAACAATCCTCTAAACCCCAAAACAACCACTCAGACACAAACCTGCTGTTAGTACAGAAAAACTGTGAGCTATCTTATGTGGGTGCCAGGAGCAAAGCCCAGGTCCTGTGATTGACCACCAAGTGCTCCTAACTGCTGAGCCATCTCTCTTGCCCATTATTCACATCTCCACCTTGTTCATTGGAATGAGTCTCTCAATTGAACCCATAGCTTACTGATATGGCCAGTCTCAATTGCTCAGGGATCCTTTGTCATTCTCTTCTGAACCTTGGAATTACAGATGTGTTCCCATGACCACTCCTCTTTTCACATGGGTGCGGGAGATTCAAATTTCAGTCCTCACTCTTTCTATTTGCTCAAGCCATCGCCCCATCCCTGAAGTCTTAGAGTTCTCCCTGGCTGGCTGGGCAGACTCATGTTATTCATTTAGGAACAAGCTTTCCTAAATTTTATGTTATTGAATAGTTTGTAGCTAATGTACCATATTATGTTGGGGTTTTATATATGGTAGAGATTGGATAAATGTTCTCAAATCCACTTCTGCTGTTCCTGGTGTCCCTTGGAGGACATCTGATACCTCCTCTGTGACACAGCAGCTAAATAGACTTGAGTACTCACCATGGTAGACAGGAAACCCAAGGAAGGAGTCAAGACTGAGAAAAGCGAGCATATTAATTTCAAGGTGGTGGGAAGGAGGGTCTTGTGCTACAGTTCAAGATGAAGAGACAGACACCACTCAGTGAACTAATGAAAGCCAGTAGTAAAGGACGGGGTCTGCCCACGAGGCAGATCAGTTTGATGAACAGCCAATGGACAATTACACTGTGCAGCTGGAGGTGGTTGGCAAAGGTGTAGAGGATGTGTGCCAGCAGCACACAGGATGTATCTGCTACAAGGGGAATCTGCTATTTCACTCTAGAATTTTGTTACAGACTGAGAATACATTCTCAGTTAGAAAGATGAAATTTGGTTTTAGCACATACTGACTACCACAGTGTAATTTTCTCTATTTTTTCACTTCCCATTCCCCATCCCTTTATAGGGCATAAAGTAATTGGTATATGCACACAAAAAAACTGTAACACCTTTCTTTCTTAACTAAACGGCTAGTGTTCTGCTTTGCTTGATATCAAGTGTCTTGGGGAGACACTGGTTTTGTGAAGGTATCCCCTCTCTCCCCCCTCCCCGGAGTGACACACTCACTCAGATCTTGTCTTTTATTTTTATTTTCAAGACAAGGTTTCTCTGTGTAGCTTTGGCTGGCCTGGAACTCACACTATACACTCCAGGCTGGAGCTCACAGAGATCCCCCTGCCTCTGCCTCCCCAGTGCTGTGATTAGAGGCTTGGACCACCACCACCCTGATGTTCTCATTATCTTAACAAAAGAACTCAACAATGTAAAACTCCCTGTATACCTTGTTTAACTGGAGAAATCTAATGCTTTTTTCTCTTTGTAAAAACAATGATAATTTTATGACTTTTTTTTTTTTACATAGCTGTTATATGTGGGGCTTTATGTCTTTAAGTAGAGTAAATTATTCTTGAAAAAAAATTCCTAGTACTTTTCTCTTCAACTAAAGCATCTTGTTTAAATTTATTTAAAACAAAAATGAAAAGCTCTCAAATTCATTTTTTTTTCCTTTCTAGATTCTCAGAGAAGTTTAAGCATTTGGCTTTTTTTCCCCCTGAGTCCACTCAAGTTCCTAAATAATGACATGGAAGCTTATGTTTTTATGAATGTTTTATGGTCTTAGCTTAGGCTTGCTCCTTAGCTAGCTCTTAACTTATATGAGCCCATTTATACTAATCTAAGTTCTGCAACATGGCTGGTTACCTCTCCTCAGTTTCATACGTCCAGTTTCCTCCTTGTCTCAGTGGGAAATCTTCCTGCATCTGACTATTTCTCAGAGAGTCCCTCTCTGTCTGCTGATGTCCCCTTCTTCCTGACCAGCTATTGGCCACTCAGTTCTATATTGATAGTTTTTACACAGTGCACAAGAGACTATCCCTACATTTCTTCCTGTTAGCCCAATAAAAGGCTTTCTCTAAAATCAATAAACTGCCTACAATAAGAACACTTGTGAAACCTATCAGGTACCAGTCACATTCACAGTGTCCAGTCCATATGTATCCTAGTTCCTAGTTATCCACTATCTGCTCAGACTTGGAGAAACTATTCTACTATCTATCCTATTATGAAGACTCCAAAGTTCTGTACCTAATTCACTTTTTATCATAAGTTGCATTTATCGACCTATAAATGTTTTTAGACCTTAAAACATTTTCTTAACTCCTAAAAAATTTGAGCTTAATTGTGAGACTATAACTATCTAGTCTTCAGACCCATCAGAAACCTGAGAAGGATAAATATTACCTGAGTATATAGGAAGTGCAGAGCAAGCAGTTTCCAAAACTATAGGAATGACAGAGGTTGCTGGCTGCCTGGGTCACCCAAGATTACTTTGCATTGTTGGGGCATCATCTTCAGGCTTCTGGCCCAGTATATGACAGACGTAATATAAAATCCCTGTGAAGCAGGGATCATGAAGGACTTGCCTACCTTGTTCTTGCAAAGCTTAACAGTCAACTTTCATCACGTCCTGCTTGTCCAGCTTCGACAGCATGCTGTCTATGGTTGAGGCTAGGGCAGTTTGGTGCCTGGTGGCTAGCTTTGCCACATCTGAAGCAAATTCCAGATGGAGGTTCTTCAGTGCTCATCATATCCTTTAAGGTAGAATGTGATTCTTCCAGGAGCAGACATGCCTCACTGTCAAAAAGGGCTTTTATAGCCGGGCAGTGGTGGCGCATGCCTTTAATCCCAGCACTTGGGAGGCAGAGGCAGGCTGATTTCTGAGTTCAAGGCCAGTCTGGTCTACAGAGTGAGTTTCAGGACAGCCAAGGCTACACAGAGACACCCTGTCTCGAAAAAAACAAAAAGAAAAAAAAAAGAAAAAAAGAAAGAAAAAAAGGGGGGCTTTTATTAATAAAACATCTTTTAAATGTCATGTTTTATAGATCTCTGAGGTTTTTGAAGACCATCTATCCATCTATAGTATGTTGGTATAGGCAAATGCTGCTTGCTCCTAGTTATCCACTATTTGATCAACTTTAAAAATATTAACAGGAAGCTAAATAAAGGTTATTTCTGTAACTAACTAAACTAGTACCTAACATGGCTACAAGTTTGATTGACAACTAATTTGCATTTCTTAGTCATCCTAAACAGTTTGTAATAGTAGCTCACAAAAGGACAAGAATGGCACATTGTAGTTTTAAATGAGTTGCGTAGGTATAATACCTAAAGCAAGAGTTGAGACATATATGTATATATAAAATGTTGTAGCAAGATATAGTCTTAATTTTGTATCAATATACAGAACCTTTATTACAAATATAAAAACATTTGGCTTGCTAATGCTCTTTAGTCTAAAAGTAAGTCGAGTCAATAGTCCACCCTTTTCTCCTGTCATTCCTATGTCCTCCCTTTTCTCCTAACATTTGATAGGAGAGAAAGAAAGATAGAGGAAGGAACAAGAGAGAAAGAAATCCCTGAAACTAGCCTCCTTTACTCTATTTTCTCCCTGGCCAAGACCATTACCAACCTGTGACGAACTCCCTAAAATGATGACAAACATGCATCACCCACCTAAAGACCCAAACCACCCACCCCATTTTTGGGGAATGTTCTCTTAAAATTGTTTCCTGCTGTCTGCGGGTGACATTCTTTTGAAGGCCATAAGAAAACTGGAACATTGGCCCAGTTCTGAGAGAGCTGGGTGTATCATGTTGTCAAGTCTCTGTGTGATGGGAAAATGCAGGACTTAATTGAAGTCCTAGCTGGATGTGAGGCTGAATTGTTTTGGATTCAGATTTTTTTTTTTTTCGAGACAGGGTTTCTCTGTGTAGCCCTGGCTGTCCTGGAACGCACTCTGTAGACCAGGCTGGCCTTGAACTCAGAAATTTGCCTGCCTCTGCCTCCCAAGTGAGGAAGCATCATTTGAGGCAGTCTGTGACATATGATCACCCGGGCTACTTGTCTTCTTTGGTGTGTGGTCCTTATGCTCTCCAAACAAACTTTCAAAGGTAATATATGTTTCTCCATTAGCATGTGGGTGGCATGTGCAATGTGCACAGCTCAGCTAAAGATTCTTTGCTCTATGCTTGAGCAGGAAAAAAAATCAAACTTTTTAAGTCTGTTTGGACTATATATCTAAACTGTGGTATGAATCCCATCCATGCCATTTGAAAGGGTGGCACGGTAAGTCCAGAGGACTCTGTGGCCAACGCGGTTCATTGGCCATGCTTAGCTGAAGTTCTGGCTGGAGACATTCATGTCTCAGAGCTGTTCCCATGGAGTAGGATCAATATATACTTACCTGTTTCGTTGTTTTTCTTGCTTTCTTCGTAGATTTTCAGGAGGTCTCCCTTGGTCAAACCTCATCTTTATTAATTTTGATGGAATCCATTGACCTTTTTCTCCTTGAAACAAAGACAAAACCTCTCCCCCAACAGGACACATTTTCTTTCTTCCATTCTGGGGTTAGGGCATCTTTAAATTACATAGGCAGGTCTAATCCAGTAATCCCCTCTACCCCCCCTCCCCAATTCAATGTCTCTCAGCAGCGGTGCTATCCATCTCATTGATATTTTAAAAATTTAAAGTCAAGCATTATTTAATCTGTCTCTGGGAGATCCCATATCCTCCTTCTGTTCTATGAGCATTTCTGCTAAACTGTAGTTAAATCTTTTTACAATTGTTTGTCCTGTAGGGTTGTAAGATATATATCTGCAACATCTTCTATGCCATAATGTCTAAAGAACTGTATCGTAATGGATACACATATTGGAATATCAGCTTCGGCCTGCAAAGGCATTTTCAAGATGGCTACCCTCTTTAATAAGTGTGCAACCTTGTGATCAGCCTTTTTAGAGCTCCAGGCAAAAGCACATTGAGATCATGAATATAAATCAACTGTATGGCTCACTAACACTTGTACATACTTTAATTCTCCAAATCTCTACAAAATAAAGCACATAAGCTGCTGGATGACATTGCTGTAAGGTAGCATCATTTAACAGGATTTGTATTCGTAACTCAGTATATTGTATCTCTATGGGTTGCCATTCTATTTTCTCAAGCCTTTGTGGACATTTTTTTTTTACTGTCATTGTAGGCACCAGGTTGAGTTCTTCTTTAGAGTCTTTCTTCTGACTTAAAGAATCTTCTCATATCTGTTCTATGGCTTCCAATCTAGCATTTAACTTTTTAATCTTCTTATCTATTTTTTTTTTGGTTTCTTAAAAAGGATATGTAAAATTGCAATCATTATTGAAAAATAATTATTTGTATGCTAAGTAAAACAAATTAAACAGAATCCAAAAACTGTCACTGTGTTTTGCATTTTTACTTGTCTTATTCTTTTAAATTTTACCTTACTTTCCTTTTAAGACCTTCCCAAGTGTTTTGTTTTACCATGTCTGGAGACTTTTAGCTTTTTCTGCCATCTTCAAGAGTCTGTAGCTGGCCTCTGCCCAGTCTCTCTCTGCTCAGGTCACATAGGCTGTTGACTCCACCTCCCCCCCACCCCCACCCTCCTGTAGATCTCTCTCTCTCCAGAAGGAGAGGTCGGCCCTCTGATTTCCACCCACTCTGGGAAGGTGGCTTTGGGTTGAAGGGCCTTCTGTCTGTTCTGGCTCCAGGACACAGCTCACAGAGTAGTGTGACACACGAACCTCCATGGGAGCCTTTAAGAAGCCATGCTTCTCATGGAGTAGAGCAGGCTGACCCAGCTCTGGGCAGCTGCAGGCTTTTCCCACAGGCACATGCTGGCTTCCCATTGGCCCAGGCTGCTCAGTCCCTCTGCCATGCCTGGGAAGTACTTGTTCCCTGCCTTCTCACTTGGGGTTTCTCCCTCTCTCCTTCCCCCATTGCCTGCTCAAGATTGGATTATTTTTTTACATTCTAAATATTGGCGTCCCCTGGTACTCCCCCACAGAGTTCGTCACCCCCTCTCCCTCCCTTTTGTCTCTGAGAGGGTACTCCCTCCTCATCCCCCTTCACTGAGCCATTCCGACCCTCCCCTGCCCCACAATCCTCCCCTCTGGGATCTAAGCTTGGATTTTACAAGCACCACATTGGGTACCATTTGTAACCATTTGGCTTTTTCTAAGTCTGCCCCCAAACTGCGATGACCAGGAGGCTTATTTATTTATGAGTGCCTAGGGCCTTAGTTTAGGCTCCCTCCCTAACTAGCTTTTAACTTATATTAACTCCTTTATACTAATCCAAGTTCTGCCACATGGCTGGTTGCCTCTCCTCAGTTTCATACTTCTGTATCTCTATGGCAAATCCCCCTGCACCTGGCTCTTTTCCAGAATCTCTCATAGCTAGATATCCCACCTTCTACTTCTTGCCCAGCTATTGACAGGTGAAGCTTTTACATAGTACACAAGAGATTATTATCCCTGCAGAGAGAACAGAATGACTAACTGGACAATATACTGTGAGTGTTGTGATCATAAAGAGAGAAAGAGCTATTAGAATACTTTCTGGCGTGGTGTCGGGGAAGGGGGTGGCTCAGCGGACCCATGCCAGGCATCCCTTCCCCCTGAGAGACCAGCCACACGATGCTATAGTATACAATAGAGTTTATTCAGGGCATGGGGAGGGGAGTTAAGAGAGTAGCAGAGGCAGAGAAAGGTAGAGAGAAGGAGAGAGCAGAGAAGTAGAGGCTGGCCTTGGCCACAGTGGAGAGAAGGGGGAAGGGAATGGGGAGAGAAGGGAGCAAGGGGAGAAAAGAGCAAGAGAGAGAGGAGGGGCCAAGCAGCCCCTTTTATAGGGCCAGGCCCACCTGGGAAGGCGCATGCCTGACTGCTACCAGGTATCTGTGGGGGTAGAGTCCAGACAGAATACCAACAGTGAGCAGGTATGTCTTTTCTAGACTAAGCTAGTGAGTGTACCATCTCATTTTTTTTAACTCCAGTGTTGTCACATGGGTATCACACATTGGCAGGGTAATTGACATCATAAGAGAAGCCCGAGTCATCCTTAAAGGAGAGTGTTTAATTTCACCACAGTCTATGATACTGTGTGGAAGTTAAAGGGTTACTGTTGTGGGAAAGCTCCTGGATAGGTATGATAGGTTTCCTAATTGAGTGCTAGACAGTGTGAAAACTGTTGTTAAAAGAATGGCAATGCTGGTGTTGGGGGACAGCTCAGTGTTTGAAAGAATTTGCTGTTCTTGCATAGGACCTGGGTTTTGATTCCAAGCACCCGCATGGTGGTTCACAACCAACAGTGATTCAAGTACCAGGAATTCTGATGTCCTCTCCAGCCTCCGAGGGCACCAGGAACACAGGTGCTCTGTGTGTGTGTGTGTGTGTGTGTGTGTGTGTGTGTGCATATATACACATATAGGCAAAACACTCATGAAATAAAAATAAATGAATCTTAGAAGAAGAATGATAATATACTATTTTTTGGAAATTTACAGTAATTACACAATTACTGTTATTGCTTGGGGCAGACCACAGTATCTATTAAACCATCCTTTCTCAAGGAAAAATTACAATGAAATGTTATTGGATATTTGTTTGCTTTATATTTGTTGCACGGGAGGGGCATTATGAAGAGGACCTGAGGCAGGTGTGGGAGTGTATGTTTTTAATCCCAGCACATGAGAGACTGAGGCAGGAAGTTTATAAGTTTGAGGCTAACCAAGGCTGAATAGTGATACCTTGACTCAAAATTTTAAAAACTGAGATCAGAAGATTATTAGCTAGTATAGCCCAAACATAAAAGGAATAAAGAGACACCAGAAAATTGAGGCATTGATATTTGTGGGTAAATCCATCTGCTTCCAGACTCACTCAGAAATAAGAATGAGAAAACTTAAATCTGTTTTGAGATTTATTTATTTTTATTTTATGTATGTGGATGTTTCATCTGCATGTATGTGTCTATACCATGGACATGTGGTGCCCATGGAGGCCAGAAGAGGGCATTAGATTTCCTGATCCAAATTACAGAGGGTAGTTAGCTAACCTGTGGGTGACGGGAATCAAACTAGAGTCCTCTGAGAGAGTAGTCAAGTGCTCTATATGCTGAACCATCTCTCCAGCTCTTGAGAAAGCTTTTGAGTGATATCTACATATAAAGTTCAGGGTGGGCATTTCATTCAAGACTGAGAGCGCCTCATGGTAATTATTTATTCAGGGGAGATCTCAGGCAAGAGAGTGAAAGAGGAAGGTGACCAGCTATAGGAACTCCAAGTATGGAAGCATTCTGGGTTCCTAATGGTGCAAGACACAGAGATATTGCTGGTTTCTGAGACAATGATATTGTCATAGAATCCAGCCTTTGAGTATTTGAGACCTAAAAGAACTCGGGGAGGAGGATGTACAATTGCCTTCGCTGGTAAAGTACCTACCATACATAGGATGGGGATCTGAGTTCAGTTCCTACCATGTACATAAAGAAACCAGGGTTGGTAATTCATATCTGTAATCCCCCACAATGGGGACACTGAGACAGGAGGATCCCTGGGACTTGCTGGCCTGAGTGGTGTTGCCAGATTCAGGGAGAGACCCTGTTTCAGAAGGTAATGTGGAGAGCTACATCTGAGAAAGGTAACAGTCCCTGGCCTCCACACCTGCTCATGCATATCTACATGAAAGGTCTACATGGAGGAGATACAGTTCATTCTTCAGAAAGGGAAAGATATGATCCTCCTGCCCTAGTCTCTTGAGTTCTGGGCTTACAGGTGTGCACTATTGTGGCCATCTTCATTTTAGTTTTCTGAGGGTCTTCATACTGTTTTACATAATGGCTAGTTTACACGCTCCCTAGCAGTGCACAAGGTTCCCCCTTCCCCATACCCTCAGCCAATACTTAGCTTTTATCTTTTAAAAAGGGGACTTAGTTTTTATTTTTAGTCATGTGTATCTGTGTATGAATATGGACATGTGAGTGCAGGTGCCCACAGAGACTAGAGGCATTTGATCTCACTGGAGCTGGAGTTACAGGCAGTTGTGAGTCATCAAATGTGGGTGATGGGAATCGAACTTGGGTCCTCTGCAAGAGCAGTGGTGTATGCTCTTAGCCACTGAGTTCTCAATCCAACTCCAGCTTTGATACTTTTGGGAATAGCTCGCTATCCTAAGAGGTCTTGGCAATTTGTGGTTTAATTTGCATTTCCTGCTGCTTACAGAGTTAAATACTTTCCCCTCCATGAATCTATTAGCTGTTTGCATGTCTTTTTGAGGAATGTTTATTTGGGTCTTTTGCTCATTTTTATATCATGGTATTTTCTTGCTAATGAGTCACTAGGGTTCCTTATTTGTTATGGGTATTAACTCCTGATCAGATACCTGGAGTGCTTACAGATGTTTCCCTGAATCCTGCAATCTGTCTCTCTGTTGATTCCTTTGTGGTACAGAATCTTTTTAGTTTGAAGGAATCTGACCAAATGGAATTGTTAAAAAAACAAAACAAAACAAACAACAAACAACAAATAAACAAAAAACAAAATAAAAAAAAAAAAAACAAAGCCGGGCAGTGGTGGCGCATATCTTTAATCCAAGCACTTGGGAGGCAGGGGCAGGTGGATCTCTGTGAGTTTGAGGCCAGCCTGGTCTACAGAGCATCACAGGACAGCCAGAGCTACATGGTGGGACCTTGTCTTGAAAACAAAACAAAACAAAACAAAACAAAAAAACAAAAAACAAAACCAAAAAACAAATCCCAGTTTTTCTTGCTGGGTTTGGAAGCTCATACTTGTAATTTCAGCATTCATGAGGCTGAGGCAGGAGGCGTACCATGAATCTGAGGCTAGGCTGGGCTATATAGTATGCTCTAGGCCAGTTAGAGTTGCATAGTAAGACTCTCTCAAAACACTGAAGGGAGAAAAGTTTTCTCTTGAAATAATTTTTGATTTACAAAAGAATTCTCAGGCAGTACAAACAATTCTGTCATAGTCTTTCTTCCTACTAACATTTTTCCTTTTTTATTTTTATTTTTTTATTTTTTGGTTTTTCAAGACAGGGTTTCTCGGTGTAGCCTTGGCTGTCCTGGAACTCACTCTGTAGACCAGGCTGGCCTCGAACTCAGAAATCCGCCTGCCTCTGCCTCCCAAGTGCTGGGATTAAAGGTGTGCGCCACCACTGCCCGGCCCTACTAACATTTTTCATAACAAGGTATGAAATGTATTAAAATTAAGGAATTAATTTTGATATAGTACAGCAAATTTCACTATTGACTTTATTCAAATCTCTTTAGTTTTTCGCTGATTCACATACTCTCTTTCAGATCGAAGCAGGACGCATCTGTACTTTAGCCACCATATCTCTTTAGTCTTTTCCATGCTGTGGCAGGTCCTTGGTCTTTCCTTGTTTGTCCTGACCTCAGGGAGATTAGTGACCAGATATTCATGGGATTTCCCTTCGTTTGGATTTGCCCCACCCATGTTCCCTGTTTATCTTGGAATTGTGTTTCTTTTTCTTCTTTTAAAGATTTATTTATTTTATGTGAGTACACTGTAGCTGTCTTCAGACACCTTTTCTTCTCTTTCAGGCCCCACTCTCTCCTGCTCAAAGATTTATTTATTTATTACATGTAAGTACACTGTAGCTGTCTTCAAACACTCCAGAAGAGGGCGTCAGTTCTCATTTAGAGATGGTTATGAGCCACCATGTGGTTGCTGGGATTTGCACTCAGGACCTTTGGAAGAGCAGTCAGTGCTCTTAACCACTGAGCCATCTCTCTAGCCCCTTGTGTTCTTTTCTCTCCTTTTCTTTTCTCTTCTTTTGTTTTTTCTTCCTTTCTCTCTCTTCCTCTCTTCTTCTCCCTCTCCCCCCCCCCCCCCCCGCCCTTTTCTTTTTCAAGAGAGGATTTCTCTGTATAACCCTGGCTGTCCTGGAACTAGCTTTGTCAGTTAAACTGGCCTCAAAATCATGAGATTTGTCAGCCTGGGATTAAAGGAATCAGTGCTAGGATTAAAGGAGGGTGTCATCAGTGCCTGCCGATACATTATTGGGTCTGGGTTTAGGGTACTGTAAGATTCCTCCCAGCCTTAGCTAATGGGGACCCTCTGAGAGTGAACCACTCCAAGCTGGAGATCAATGCAAAAGCAAGAGGAATTATTGTTCCAGCTTGCTGGGGTGGTCCTGCACCGGAAGGAGAGGCGGAGACCTTGGGCAGCTAGTCCAGCGAGTTTTTGTACTGAGCAGCAGCCATTAAGCACAATGTGATTGGCAGAACAGTGTGACTTTTAAACTGACTGGTCCTTAGGGAATGAGGTGGCAAGGGATGGCCAATGGTTGCTCACCCCAGTGGTCTTCCTGAGGAATGTCAGCCTTTCTCTTCCAGGAGGGGAGGGGTGCCTTTGTTCTTCCTGACCAATCTCTTCCAGGAGGGGTACCTACATGTTAGGGGGAGGTGCTCTGGTGGAATTTTCCAATGGCTCTGAGCTGATCTCTTCAGTATCTGGAATGCCTCATTAGCATGGGAAAGCATTTCAGGAATCTCAGGTGTTTGCTGAACAGGTTTTGTTTGTTTGTTTGTTTGTTTTTGTTTTTTGTTTTTTTCGAGACAGGGTTTCTCTGTGTAGCCTTGGCTGTCCTGGAACTAGCTTTGTCAATTAAACTGGCCTCAAACTCAGAAATCCGCCTGCCTCTGCTTCCCAAGTCCTGGGATTAAAGGCTTGCAGGACCACCACCCAGCCAGGTTTTTTTTTTTTTTTTTTAAATTAATCATTCCATTTGTTTACATCTTAAATGATATCCCACTTCCGGGTTACCCCTCCACAAACCCCCATCCTACATTCGACCTCTCCCCCCTCCCCTTTGCCTCTATGAAGGTGCTTCCCCACCCATTCACTCTCTCCTGCCTCATCACTCCAGCATCGCCCTACACTGGGACATCAAACCTTCACAGGACCAAGAGCCTCCCTTTCCATTGATGTCAGTCAGACAAGGCTATCCTCCGCTGAATAAGTATCTGGAGTCAGTGATCCCTCCTTACAACTCCATGATTGTTGGTCTAGTCCCTGAGAGCACTTGATGGTCTGGCCAGCCAACATTTTCTTCCTATGGGGTTGCAATACCTCTTCAATCCTCCAGTTCTTCTGCCAGCTCCCCCACTGGGGTCCTTGAGCTCAGTATGACGGTTGTCTCCAAACATCCACCTCTGCACTGGACAGTTGCTGGGAGAACTTCCCAAGGAACAGCCATACCAGGTTCCTGTCAGCAAGCGCCTGCCTCTTGGCAATAGCAATAGTGTTGGTGTTTGGTGTCTGCAGACAGGATGGATCCTCTGGTGGGGCAGTCCCTGGAAGGCCCTTCCTTTAGTCTCTGCTCCACTCTTTGTCCCTGTCTTTCCTTTGGACAGGAACATTTCTGAGTTAGAAACTTTGAGATGGGTGAGTGGCTCCATCCCTCCACCGGGGATCTACTGGAGGTCGACTCTACAGGTTCTATCTCCACTTTGCTGTGCATTTTGGCTAAAGTCATCCCTGTTGGGTACTGGGAGTCTCTTGCTTCCCTGGATTCTGGGACTCTCCAGTGGCTATCCCCAGTTCCTCATCCCCCCCACTGCTACATATTTTTATTCAATTTCCTGACCCTCTGTACCTCTCTCCCATCCCCTCCAGTACCTAACACTGCTTCCCTTATTTCTTCTCCCTCCTGTCCCTTGCAACCCCCCCATCCGCCTTCCTGGTTACCCCCTCAATGCAGGACTGAAGCATCCACACCCTGGTCTTCCTTCCTCCTAAGCTCCATATGGTCTGTGGGTTGTATTGTGGGCATTGTGAGCTTTTGGGCTAATATCCACTTGTCAGTGAGTACATAACTTGTGTGTTCATTTGTGTCTGGGTTACCTCACTCTGGATATTTTCTAGTTCCATCCATTTGCCTGTGAATTTCATGAAGTAATTGTTTAGTAACTGAGTAGTATTCCATTGTGTAAATATATCACATTTTCTGGATCCATTCCTCTGTTGAGGGACATTGGAGTTGGTTCCAGCTTCTGGCTGGCTTTTATAAATAAGGCTGCTATAAACATAGTGGAGCATGTATCCTTGTTACATGTTGGAGCATCTTCTGGGTATATGCACAGGAGTGGTATAGCTGGGCCCTCAGGTAGTACTATGTCCAATTTTCTGACAAACCACCAAACTGATTTCCAGAGTGGTTGTACTAGCTTACAGTTCCACCAGCAATGGAGAAGTGTTCCTCTTTCTCCACATCCTCGCCAGTATCTGCTGTCACTGAGTTTTTGATCTTAGCCATTCTGATTGATATAAGGTGGAATCTCAGGGTCATTTTGATTTACATTTCCCTGATGACTAAGGATGTTGAACATTTCTTTAGGTACTTCTCAGCCATTTGAGATTCCTCAGTTGAGGATTCTCTGTTTAGCTCTGTATCCCATTTTAAATAGGGTTATTTGGTTCTCTGGAGTCTAACTTCTTGAGTTCTTTGTATATGTTGGATATTAGCCCTCTATTGAATGTAGGATTGATAAAGATCTTTCCCCAATCTATGGGTTGCTGTTTTGTCCTATTGACAGTGTCCTTTGCCTTATAGAAGCTTTGTAATTTTATGAGGTCCCATTTGTCAACTCTTGATCTTAGAGCATAATCCATTGATGTTCTGTTCAGGAAAAATTTCCCTGTGCCCATGTGTTCAAGAATCTTCCCCACTTACTCTTTTATTTGATTCAGTGTATCTGGTTTTATGTTAAGATCCTCGATCCACTTGGACTTAAGATTTGTACAAGGAGATAAGAATGGGTCAATTTGCATTCTTCTACATGCTGACTACAAGGTGAACCAGTACCATTTGTTGAAAATGCTTTCTTTTTTCCACTGGATGGTTTTAGCTTTTTTCCTCAAAGATCAAGTGACTATAGGTGTGTGGATTCATTTCTGGGTCTTCAATTCTATTCCATTGATCTACCTGCCTGTCTCTGTACCAATACCATGCAGTTTTTTTTATCACTATTGCTCTATAATACAGCTTGAGGTTAGGGATGGTAATTCTGCCAGAAGTTCTTTTATTATTGAGACTAGTTTTTGCTATGCTGGGTTTTTTTTTTTTTTTTTTTGTTGTTGTTGTTGTTGTTATTCCAAATGAATTTGAGAATTTCTCTAACTCTATGAAAAATTGAGTTGGAATTTTGATGGGGATTGCATTGGATCTGTAGACTGCTTTCAGAAAGATGGCCATTTTTACTTCCTGTCAATCCTTGAGCTTGGGAGATCTTTCCATCTTCTGAGATCTTCTTTGATTACTTTCTACAGAGACTTGAAGTTCTTGTCATACAGATCTTCCACTTGCTTGGTTAGAGCCCCCACCAAGATATTTTATATTATTTGTGACTATTGTGAAGGGTGTTGTTTCCCTAATTTCTTCCTCAGTCCATTTATCCTTTGAGTAGAAGAAGGCTACTGATTTGTTATAGTTAATTTTATGTCCAGCCGATTTGCTGAAGTTGTTTTTGAGTTGTAGCATCTCTCTAGTAGAAATTTTGGGGTCGATTATGTATACTATCATATCATCAGCAAATAGTGATATCTTTGACGTCCTCCTTCCCAATTTGTATTCTTTTGATCTCCTTTTGTTGTCTAATTGCTCTGGCTAGGAATTCAAGTACTACACTGAAGGTAGGGAGAGAGTGGGCAGCCTTGTCTAGTCCTGATTTTAGTGGGATTGCTTCAAGTTTCTTTCCATTTAGTTTGATGTTGGCTACTGGTTTGCTGTATATCGCTTTTATTATATTTAGGTATGGACCTTGAATTCCTGATCTCTCCAGTACTTTTTTTTTTTTAACATGATTTCAATTTATTTGAATTTGTTAGTATTTAAAAACATATTTTAAGTAAATAGAATTAAATCACATTCTTGTTTCCCTTTTGTACCCCCACTCCTCCCAGAGACCCACTCCTCAATACCTACAATATCTTTTTTGTCATATTCCTTAAAATTTATAAAATATTATAACAATACAAATAAGTATTATAAAAGTTGTTTGATATAAAACAACAATCAATTTAATAGTCTTATGTAGATGCTTGTCTACAGCAATAGTGAAAATACATTTTTCTCAATATAAATTTTAAATAACTCCAAAACATATTAACTGTATACTTCAAAATAATACATCACTACTGGTATTTTCCTAAATGAAAATAAATATATAAAATCTTCTTGTTTGTTTTGTATTTAGTAGAGTTTAAAATCTTGGCTCTTACTGTGGTACAAGCCCAAAATAAGAACAATTTTCAGACATTGGATTTCATTGTAATAAGGCTATACTTCAATGACCCTCACATCACCAAAGGATTTTACCTCCATTGTAGCTAAGCTGAGAGTTGATAGTTCTGCTGCACCAAGAAATGAATTGTAGGCTCAATTTTTGCATACAGACTTCCTGCTATGGTCAAAGATATTTGACTTTAGTGAGTGACTTTATTCTCAGCCCACAGAGAACAGGTTACATTCATTTAAGAAATGGTAACCAACTGATTCAATGAACAATGGTTCTGCTTGAAGGGTGGCACGGACATTGGGTGAGGGTAAGAATTTTGTTCATTAGCTGTGATAATTTGGAAAAGCATTCATCTCAAAGAAGGAGTAACTTATAAAGTCCTCTTCTTCAAACTTGATACAAGAGTTACAAATATCAGGCAAAGCATTCAGTCTCACTCTTTGTTGTTCTTTTACAAGCAACCTCCCTAGTTAATGATCAATGTTTCTTTTGGGTATATAAATACTTTTGAAATATATAAGCTGTTCTGAAAACCATAGTATAGTGTAAAGACATGAAATAAACAATACTACTAATAGAGAGGCTGAGATAGGAGAAGCAAGATTTCAAGACCCTTATGTTGTACACAGCAAGACACTGTCACAAACAAGCTGAAAGTGTATATAGATTGTACAATGTTAGACCTATTTCTCCAATTACCAAATTAGAGAGACCATTGGATGACAATCAACAAATCTCTAATTCCTAATATTATTGGATTTCAATCGATTAGGATATGTTGGTAATATTAATTTTCATATTAAGATATTAAGAAGCCAGGTGTTGGTGGCACACGCCTTTAATTCCAGCACTTGGGAGGCAGAGGCAGGTGGATTTCTGAGTTTGAGGCCAGCCTAGTCTACAGAGTGAGTTCGAGGACAG
>JADRCD010206933.1:4551-15181 GCA_019843815.1 Montemys delectorum
TTCTTTCTTTCTTTCTTTCTTTCTTTCTTTCTTTCTTTCTTTCTTTCAAGATTTATTATTTATTATGTACACAGCGTTCTGCCTGCATTTATGCCTACAAGCCAGGAGAGGGCACCAGACCTTATTACAGATGGTGGTGAGCCACTATGTGGTTGCTGGAAATTGAACTCAGGACCTCAGGAAGAGCAGACAGTGCTCTTAACCTCTGAACCATCTTTCCAGCGCTGTTCTTGTTTTGTTTTGTTTTGTTTTTTTCAAAACAAAATTTCTCTGTCTGTGTAGCTCTGGATGTCCTGAAACTTGCTCTGTAGACCAGGCTGGCCTCAAACTCAGAGATCTGCCTGCCTCTGCCTGCTGAGTGCTGGGATTAAAAGTGTGTACCCTGGCACTAAACAGCAGTATTTCACAAACATGGTACCAATCTCTGTCTTAGTTAAAATTTCTATTGCTGTGAATCAAAAGCAGAATGAGTTTTTTGCCTTACATTTCTGTCACTGAAGGAAAGTAGGACAGGGTCTATAGTTAGGGTACTACTGCTGTGAACAGACACCATGGCCAAAACAACTCTTATAAAGGACAACATTTAATTGGGGCTGGCTTACAGGTTCAGAGGTTCAGTCCATTATCATTAAGGCAGAAGCATGGCAGCAGCCAGGCAGACGTGGGGCTAGAGGAGCTGAGAGTTCCACCTCTTGTTCTGAAAGCAGCTAGAAGACCAGCTCCCACGTAGTTAGAAGGTCTCATTGCCCATGCCCATAGTGACACACTTCCTCCAACAAAGCCACACCTACTCCAACAAGGCCATACCTCCAAATAATGCCACTTCCTGGGCCAAGCATATTCAAACCATCACAGGGACTTGAGGCAGAAACCCGGAGACAGACACTGAAGCAGAAGCCATGAAAGAAAACTGCTTAGTGGCTTGCTCAGCCTGCTTTGTTACACAACCCAGGTCCACCTACCGGCAGAGGGATGACACTGCCCATAATGAACTAAACCCTCCCACATCAGTCAGTAGTGAAGAAAATGCCCTCAAAACTTAGATGCATAGGCCAATTTGGAAAGGGTGTTTTATCAATTGAGATTCCTTCTTTCTAAATGACTCTAGTTTGTGATAAATTGACAATAAACTAACAAACACAATACCCAAGATTTTCCTATAGCCTACATACACAGACACACTCACATACAAGGATGCACAAGCACCTCCAACAAAAGTTCATAGATCCTGTTATGTAGCAATATAGAAGTTTGAATAAGAATGGTCCCCATAGGCTCATCTATTTGAATGCTTAGTCACCAGGGAGTGGCACTATATGAGAGGGATTAGAAGAATCAAGAGGTGTGGCCTTATTGGAGAAAGTATATAATTGGGGTGGGCATTTAACTTTCAAAAAGCCCATACCTGACTCTGGCCAGGAGAACAAGTAGACTAACTGAAGATCTTCACTTATCCTTCCTCTCCTTGAAATCTAATGCCTTAGTTTTGTTCCCAGCTCTATAGCAGATCACATGCTGCATCCCCTGTCCCCTGCTCCATCTCTAGTGTATTATACAGATCTTCTCCTTGACACCCCCCCATACACACACTCAGGGCTTTATCCTAGCCCTAGATCCCTCATCCTAGCCACCCCCTGGGAACACTTTACTTGTTGCACAGGCCAGGGAAGAAGGTAAGCTAAGGATAACAGCAAGTCATCACCCCTCCCTCCTCTCCTCCAAATCCATCCTTCAGGCTCATCCCCAACTCGTAGCAGCCCATATACTGTGTCCTTCCCTCTCTCCCTCCCCCATCTTCAGCTGGTCATACAGATTTTCCCCTCCAACCTTCCGACACCTCCCCCTAATCCATCACTTTATCCCACTCCCCAATTCCAGAAGGCACTCCCTGGGAATCCGTGGGGAGCCTAACTGTATTTTTATCCTCTCTCTTCTCTCCTCCAAATCCAATGCCCCTGTCTCACCCCCTGCTCTGTAGCAGATCATCTCTCCCTCCAGTCTGCCCTCATCACCAGCAGATCATGCAGCTCTTTTCCTTCAACCTTACTCCCTGCTCATCCTGTTAACCTAGTCCAAAGCTCTAGCAGGCATTATCTGTGAACCCACCACCCAAGCCTGTCAGAGAAGCAAAGGGACCTGTGAAGGAGACAGGTGAGCTTCAGATCTTCACTCCCCCTCCTCTCTTCCATATCCACCCCTCCACTCTCACCCTCAGCTATCTGTTGGACTGTCTGTTGTGGCTTCTCCTTACTCTCTGCCCCCATCCCCAGAGGACTAAGCAGATTCTGGTAGAACACTTGCTTTCCTCCCATTTGTGGATCCCCCTACCTTTTTCTGCCCTCCCCCTTCTAGCCCATCCACACTCTTAAGTGCCAGTTTATCAATACCTGGATATATTTTACCTAGAAACAACCAATGGCCACACCTATCAGGATCCCAGAAGAATTCCCTACCAGGTAAGACACAGTCACTGTGGTCTCCTAAGAATAAGAGAGGGATCAACAAAACAAAAAACAAAACAAAACAAAAACAAAAAGAATAAGAGAGGGCAACAGAAACAAGGAACAAAACATCTACTCAACAAAGAAAGGACCAGATATCAACACCTAGAATTACAATTTTACCAAACCCAGATGCCTAAATGTAAGGAGCAGTGCTGATGTTTAAGGTCCTGTTCTCAAAATGGTTCTTGATCTGTCAGTAAAGAAAACCTTGGGCCAATTTCTGGGTGAAAGGTACAGGTGGGACTTCTGGGTCCCAGGAGGAGGCAGGGAGACATTGTAGGATGTAAAACCATGCCAGGAAGTTTGGTAAGGTAGAGCAGGTAGACAACACTTGAGGTTTAGGTGACTTTCAGCTCCCTGACTTGGTTTTTTGTTTTTGTTTTTGTTTTTCAAGACAGGGTTTCTCTGTGTAGCCCTGGCTGTCCTGGAACACTGCCCAGACTCCTGACTTGGAACACATGCCTGTGATCAAGACAGATCTCTCCATGCTAATGAGGTAAATAGAGTCCCAGAGGGCTTAGCCAATAAGCTTCTCTTCCCAGACAATCCTCCCTGCAAAAGGTATTTAATCTCGGGCCCACCCTGAGAAGTGGAATACGGTTTTATGCATCCATTTTCCACCATGACAATAAACTGTTTGGAACTGTGGACTGTCTCTATTATCCTCTGTGGGGAGTCATGAAGGAGGCCTTTACCAACAAAGCCGCAGCCTAATCTCCTGCAGAAGGCCTCTCTGTGCTCCCAGCCACAACCACCACTAAACCTGCATCCACCAAGCTAAGGACAAACATCCTGCTGGGACAAGCAGAGCTTCCCCCCCCCCCCCCCCCCGCCTCCCGTCTAGCTGCTGTCCCCAGCCCGCCCCCAAATCTGTTCTCTGCTCTTCTGCAACTCCTAGCGGGGCCTAGATGTCTTAGAGTCTGAGAACCCCAATGCCCTGGCCTCATCACAGGCCCAGGGGGGACCTCCACCCCCACCCCCGCAAAACAGCCACGCTTTCCCACACCTCAGAGTGTGCTTTCCCATCCCTGGAGCCAAGCCTTGGTACTTCCCTAGCGCAGTCAAACTCCCCGAGTTCTGCCTCCCCAAAAGGCTGTACCTGGTGACAGAGCAGACCAACAACCCTACAAGACGCAAGGGAGGAGAACAGAGTTTGCCTTGCTTTGGAGAAAGGAGAATCAGGCAACCATGTGAGATCTCAAAACAGAGTAGCCACACAGGCTGTTCCTACAGGCAGGTAGTCAGGGGAGTTTACCAACTGATATACAGGGCTGGTAAAAGAGACTGAGATAAGAAACTGATAAGGACGCACTTCTCTAGGCGAGAGATAGTAGCTCCACCAATTATGCCATAGGCAGGTTGTAATTGAGCAACTGTGAGTCTTTGTCTTTTATCTGAGGATTCTAGGGAATCTGGCAGGGCCTGGGAGCAGTGTCACCTTCCCTGGAGCTAAAGGCAGATAGTGCATAAAACTACAAGGTACACCTAAACACCAGTGTAAAAACACAATCAATAACATCCAGGACAATATGTCTCTACCAGAGCCCAGTAACCCTACCACAGTAGACCCTGATAGTTGCAACAAAGCTGAAGCAAAGATAAAGACCTTAAAATATCCTTTATAAACCTGATAGAGGTCCTTAAAGAGGAAATAAATAAATCCTGTGAAGAAATCTGTGAAAACACAAACTTTGGAAGGAAATTAATGAAATAGTTCAATACCTGAAAGTGGAAATAGAATCAATAAAGAAAACTCAAACTGAGGGAAACCTGGAAATGAAAAATTCAAGAAATTTAAACAGGAACCTCAGAGGCAAACCTCACCAACAGAAAGAGATCGAGGGGCCACAAATTGGAAATGAAGAAATAAAAGTATTTTTATTTGCAGATGTTATGATAGTACACATAAGTAACCCTAGAAATTACACTGGGAACTCACTAAAACTGATAAACACTTTCAATGAAGTAGCTAGATACAAAATTAACTAAATATATATATATGTATATGTACATATATATGTATATATATACTGATATATATATTGTATTGTCACAAAAAGAGACATTTTGATCAGTGGAGTCAAACTGAAGACTCAGATGTAAATCCTTATACCAGCCAAGTGGTGGTGGCATACTCCTTTAATCCTAGCACTTGGGAGGTAGAGTGAGTTCTAGGACAGCCAGGACTACATAGAGAAACCTTGTCTCAAAAAACTAACCAGGGGCTGGTGAGATAGCTCAGCGGGTAAGAGCACTGACTACCAAGCTCTGGTCCTGAGTTCGGATTCCAGGAACCACATGGTGGCTCACAACCACCTATAATGAGATCTGACGCTCTCTTCTGGTGCATCTGAAGACAGCTACAGTGAATTACGCTGGGGGGGTGGGGGGAGAGGCGGCGCAAGTGGAGCAGCAGAGGTCCTGAATTCAATTCCCAGCAACCACACACATGATGGCTCACAGCCATCTGTACAGCTACAGTGTACACATAAAATAAATAAAATAAATCTTAAAAACAAAACAAAAAACCAACCAACCAAACAAACAAACAAACAATCCATACACCTATAGACACTTGATTTTTGATAAGGAAGCCAGAAATACTCACTGGAGGGTGTAGGGGAAAGATTGCATCTAAACAAGTGGTGCTGGGTCAAACTGGACGGCTGTGTGTAGAAGAATCCAAATAGATCCATACTTATCACCCTATTAAAAACTCAACTCCAAGTGGATCAAAGACCTCGACTTAAAACTAGATATACAGAACTTAATAGAAGAAAACATAGAGAATAGCCTTGGACTCATTGGTGCAGGAGACAATTCCTGAACAGAGCACCAATAGCACAGGCTCTAAGATCAACAATAAATAGGACTTCATGAAACTAAAAAGCT
The DNA here is from genome assembly GCA_019843815.1 of Montemys delectorum. Lineage (NCBI taxonomy): Eukaryota > Metazoa > Chordata > Mammalia > Rodentia > Muridae > Montemys > Montemys delectorum. The sequence continues at coordinate 9,948 of JADRCD010206933.1, forward strand.
TCTGTATGGGAAAGGACACTGTCATTTAGACAAAGTAGTAACGTAAAGAATGGGAAGAGATCTTTTTTTTATTACACAGCCTGATAGAGGGCTAATACCAAAAATATATAACGACTCAAAGACTAGATATAAAAAAAAACCAAATAACTTGATTAAAAATAGAGTACAGAGCTAAACAGAAAAATTTCAAAAGAGGAAAGTCGAATGGCTGGAAACACTTAAAGAAATGTTTAACACTCTTAGTCATGAGGGGAATTAAAACTTTGAGATTTTTATCTTACACCCATCAGGATGGCTAAGATGAATAAAACAAGTGACAGCTAATGCTGTTGAGGATGTGGAATAAGGGGACCACTCCATTGCTGGTGGGAGTGCAAATTTGTAGAGCCACTATAGAAATCAGTGTGGTAGTTTCTCTAAAAGATGGGACTTGATCTACCACCAGACCCAGACCCAGCTATGCCCAAGACTTGAGGAATATAAAAAGAACGCTTCATCCTACCGTAGAGACTCTCTCCCAACCATGGTCACTGCTTTTCTGTTCACAACAGCCAGAATGTGGAACAAGTTAGATGTCCCTCAACAGATAGATAGATAAAGAAGTGTGGTAATTAACACAATGATACATTACTCAGCCATTGCAAAAGTGAAATCATGAAATGCACAGGTAAATGGATGGAACTAGGGAAAAAAAAAAAAAAAAAAAAAACCTCATCCTGTGTGAGGTAGCCCAGACCCAGAAAGAAAAATATGTATTTGCTTATCTGTGACTCTTAGCTGTTAAGTCAATAATAGACAAGCTACAACCTACAGTACCACATAGGCTAGGTAGGTATGGAAAAAGGGCTGGAGCATGGGGGTTGGGAGAGGCTGGACTCTCTAGGAAAGAGAAAGAGAAAAGATAGTTATGGGAGGAAAAAGAAAGAAAAAATAGTTATGAATGGATGGGGGCACTGGAACAGAGGTTTCAAGTTGGAAGTGGGAGGGAATATGGAGAGAGACAGCTAAAACTAAGGGTCATTTGATGGATAGTATGAAAGCCTCATACAGTAGAAGCTTCCTAGAATATACAGATATATGACAGTGGTCTAAATGAAATTGCCAAATAATAGGGGAGACAGTATCCCAACTGGCTAGCTCTTGTCACCAAATGAAGTGTCTAGTACAAGGGTAGAGTTAGGTTGTTGGCCAAAGGGGTCCCATGGGAACTCCCAAACAACCTAGACTATTGCCACAACTATATAGGTTGTTCTCCCCAGACTGATGGCTAGGCCCCATTGCTGGACATAGCACCTTTCCGAACATGAAGAAGTCAAGCTGGTACCTACATAGAGCCTTCACCCTTACATGAAAACATCTTTGGTACAGGAAGTTACTCTTTATTGCTACCAAGGTAGAAATGAACACCAACCCAGCCATAAATCCTTTGATCTTCAGTGCTGTCCTGTCTGCAAAGTATACTAGGCCTGGCTTAAGGCCCACTCCAAAAGATTGAACCTATACCCAGCATTGCTTGGGTGATGAAGAACCTGACACTAGATGGTCCAGGATTCAAAGGTAATGCCAAATACTCTGTTGCAGAGAGAGAGAGAGACAGAGAGACAGAGAGAGAGAGAGAGAGAGAGAGAGAGAGAGAGAGAGAGAGAGAGAAAGGGAAAGTAGCAATAACATGACATTAGGCTATATTCATAGATCAATGCCCTGTTCAGCCATCATCAGAGATGCTTCCTCCTGTAGCAGATGGGAAAATAACCCACAGCCCAGATATTATGCAGAGTGAGAGACGGTGGAACACTTAGGTCTTTACGGGATGTCTCCATCAAATCCCTCCCCTAGAGCTCAGAGAACCCCATGGTAAGAGGTGGAAAGAATGTAAAATGTAAAAACCAAAGGGGATGGAGAACACCAAGAAAACAAGGCTCTCTACATCACCAAGATTGATGCACATAAGAACTCAGAAACTGGGACCATGGGCACAGAGTCTGCATGGGTCTGCACCAGATGGGTTCATAGAGCTGAAGGGAGAAGTGGACACACACCCCATCCCTAACCCAGAAGTAACTGCCAATTGATAAGTACTTGCAAATGAAGTTAGTTTTCTCCAGGTGAATCTCATTCAGGAGTAGGCTGCATGCCTAGCAGTAGATGCCAACAGAAAAGGAACTCAAGGGCAACTTTGGAGGCTCCTTGTCTCATAATATTGTGTCAAGACTTTTCCTTTTTTCAAAAATTTTATTTAATTTTTATTTTATTTCTTCTCTCTTTTTACCCTACAGGTCCTCTGTGTTTATATTATGGCTTCCAGTTTAGTGTTTTTATGGCATTCCTGAGTGTGCAAACAAGTGGGTTGCTGTCTCTTGTGCCTTTTCTTGGGCTCTTTGTTTGTTTTATCCTACTCTGATGGTGTTAATTTTTATTTTATTTTATTAGTATCCCTTGAAAACCTGTTTGTTTACTAATGAGAGTTTGAAAGAGGGTGGAACCAGATGGGAAGGAATGAGGGGAGGAACTGGGAGTAGAGTGAGAGGAAATCATAATTAGGATATATTATGTGAGGGGAAAAAACTACTTTAAATGAAAGAAGGGGGGGAAACCTATGTCTAGTTGTAATTTGGTTCTGGACCTGCAACATTCCAAACTCTCCACAGTCACTGAGGTTGTTTTGTTTGTTTGTTTGTTTTATTTACATCTCCAATGTTGCCCTTACCTCTTGGTCCTCACTTCCAGAGTTCTTCATCCTATGGAAGAGTTAGGGGAAGGATTGAAGGAGCTGAAGGGGATGGCAGCTCCATAGGAAGTCCAACAGTGTCAACTAGTCGCTGAGGTTTTAATTAATCAGTCAGCCTTTGCAGCTGCTTTCTAGGAATTCTCATTTATTGTGCAATCATTGCTTTAGTCCGTTGTGGGTTCCCTTTTTGGGATAAATAGATGTGTGTGTGTGTGTGGGGGGTCTCTAACACAATAGATATATATGTATATGTATGTGTATGTGTATATCTGTGTATGTATGTGTATATATGTGTGTATGTGTATGTATAAGTATATGCATATGCTTATGTATGTGTATGTGTATACACACGTACACAAAGACATAACACGAACATATGTTAATGTGTCATCAATGAATCATATCTTTTTTTAACTTTTATTGCATTATGATGAGAAAAGTTACATGATTTCAATATATCTGAATTTGTTAACATTTAAAAACATATTTTAAGTAAATAGAATTAAATCACATTCTTGTTTCCCTTTTGTACCTGCACTCCTCCCAGAGACCCCCCTTCAATATCTACAATATCTTTTTTGTCATATTCCTTAAAATGTATAAAATATTATTACAATAAAAATAAGTATTATAAAAGTTGTTTGATATAAAACAACAATCAATTTAACAGTCTTACGTAGACGCTCGTCTACAGCAATAGTGAAAATACATTTTTCTCAATATAAATTTTAAATAACTCCAAACATATTAACTCTATATTTCAAAATAATACATCAATACTAGTATTTTCTTAAATGAATATAAATATATAAAGTCTTTTTGTTTGTTTTGTATTTAGTAGAGCTTAAAATCTTGGCTTTTATTGTGGTAGAAGTCAAAAATAAGAACAATTTTTAGACATTGGATTTCATTGTAATAAGGTTGTACTTCAATGACCCTCACATCACCAAAGGATTTTACCTCCATCGTAGCTAAACTGAGAGTTAATAGTTCTGCTGCACCAAGAAATGAATTGTAGGCTCGATTTTTGGATACAGACTTCCTGCTATGGTCAAAGCTATTTGACTTGAGTGAGTGACTTTATTCTCAGCCCACAGAGAGCAGGTTACATTCATTTAAGAAATGATGTAGGTATTAAGATGGTCTATCCATAAAGTCATTCACCAACTGTTTCAATGAACAATGGTTTTGCTTGGAGGGTAGCACAGACATTAGGTGAGGGTAAGAATTTGGTTCATTAGCTGTGATAATTTGGAAAAGCCTTGATATCAGAGAAAGAGTAACTTATAAAGTCCTCTTCTTCAAACTTGATACAAGAGTTACAAACATCAGGCAAAGCATTCAGTCTCACTCTTTGTTGTTCTCTTATAAGCAACCTCCCTAGTTAATTGTCTATGTTTCTTTTGGGTATATAAATACTTTTGAAATATATAAACTGTTCTGAAAACCATAGTATAGTGTAAAGACATGAAATAAACAATACTACTAATAGAGAGGCTGAGATAGGAGAAGCAAGATTTCAAGACCCTTATGTTGTATACAGCCAGACACTGTCACAAACAAACAAGCTGAAAGTGTATATAGATTATACAATATTGGAGCTATTTCTCCAATTACCAAATTAGAGAGACCATTGGATGACAATCAACAAATTTCTAATTCCTCATATTTTTGGATTCCAATCAATTAGGATATGTTGGTAATATTAATTTTCATGTTAAGATATTAAGAAAAAGTAATTGTCACTTCCTGTTGTTTTTGTTGTAAGAGGTGGAAGTAGGTTTGTGTGGATTTGTTGAAAGATTACTTTCTTGCTTCTTCTAGGGTTTAGTTTTGCTCCTTATATTGATGTTTTTCATCTATTATCCTTTGTAGGGCTGGATTTGTGGAAAGATATTGTGTAAATATTGCTTTGTCATGGAATATCTTGTTTTCTCTACCTATGGTAATTGAGAGTTTTGCTGGGTATAGTAGCCTGGGCTGGCATTTGTGTTCTTGTAGGGTTTGTATGACATCTGCCCAGGATCTTCTAGCTTTCATAGTCTCTGGTGAGAAGTCTGGTGTAATTCTGATAGGCCTGCCTTTATATGTTACTCGACCTTTTTCCCTTACTGCTTTTAAAATTCTTTCTTTGTTTAGTGCATTTGGTGTTTTTATTATCATGTGACGGGAAGAATTTCTTTTCTAGTCCAGTCTATTTAGAGTTCTGTAGGCTTCTTCTTCTTCTTCTTCTTCTTCTTCTTCTTCTTCTTCTTCTTCTTCTTCTTCTTCTTCTTTTTGTTTTTCGAGACAGGGTTTCTCTGTGTCGCCTTGGCTGTCCTGGAACTCACTCTGTAGACCAGGCTGGCCTCGAACTCAGAAATCTGCCTGCCTCTGCCTCCCAAGTGCTGGGATTAAAGGCATGCGCCACCACTGCCCAGTGTTCTGTAGGCTTCTTGTATGTTCATAGGCATCTCTTTCTTTAGGTTAGGGAAGTTTTCTTCTATAATTTTGTTGAAGATATTTA